>RJWM01007422.1:0-78263 GCA_004363535.1 Dasyprocta punctata
ATGTTTGGAAAGTTTTCTGCTATTATTTCTGTGAATAGTCTTCACAGGTCATTAGTATTGACCCCTGCTTTTTCATTGATGCCTATTAATCTTATGTTATTTCTCTTGGCATCATCTTGCAGCTGTTGAATTGTTGTTTCTTGGTTCCTTACTATTTTTAGGAGATCTTTTCTTTCGTGGCCATGATCTCCCATGCTGTCTTCAAGATCTGAGATTCTATCTTCAGCTTTATTCAAGCAGTTTTTCAAACTTTCCATGGAGTTTTTCATTTCCTGCATTTCCCTTTGCATCTGTTTCATGCATTCTGTTTGTGTCTTACATTGTTCATTCAAAGTTGCGATCATTTTCTTAAGTTCTTCTATTTTTTTGTCTTGCCCTTCTTTAGATACACACATTTCTTTAATAATGATTCTCATTTCATTTTTTAGCTGAGAGAATATTTCTGATTTGAATTTCTCTATAGCTTCATCAAGTTGTTTCTTTATTGCATTTTCTATCATTTCAGAAAGTCCCTTTGTGTGACTCGCACTGTCTTCCATTTCAGTGTCTCTTGGGTTTGTTCTTTGTGGGCTGGGGAACAGAGACTGCCTCTTGGTCTTTCGTTTTGTCATTTTCTTCTAGAACCTATGTGGCTCTGTGTCCTGCGAGGCTGACCGGGCATTCCCCTGAGAGTTGTGCTGATTCTTGGGTCGTGCTGAATCGTGGGACCCAGTTGAGCTGGGTCCTGCATGCAGCAAGGGAGGTTGGCCTCCCGGGGTGTGCTGGTGGAGCCTCTGCCTTAACTGGGTGGGGGGCCAAGGCCTCCCAGTCCTGGGGAGTTAGGCAGAGTACCCCAGAGTGACGCTGCCCAGAGCCCGGGACTGTCTGTAAGTTCAGAAAGACAACCGCTTTGCCAGGGCAAGCCTGGGCAAGTTGCAGGCCTACAGTGCTGGGAGAATCGCAGCTGGGCGGGGGTCAGCGAGTTCTGGGCTGGCACATGCACAAGCGGCTCCACTGAAGTATGGAGCTTGTGTGTGCTCGGCACTCTGGTGTGGGGAGTGCAAGCTCTCTAAGTCCCTGCAGCTATGTTGGTCAGTCCCTGGTGAGCAGCTCTGGGGTCCTGGGCTGATCTGGGCTGGGCTGCATACCTCTGTGTCCTGCAAGGTTGACCGGGCATTCCCCTGAGGGTCGTGCCAATTCTTGGAACCTACTGGATGAGTATTACTTAAGCAGCTATACTTGTGATCCTGTAAATTGATGGCAGTCTGACCCACATTGTAGCCATATTGTGACTTTGCTGTATATATTACCCCTGACAAAGGCAACCCCTGGCAACCCAAGTCAGGGACCCCTGTATTTCTTTCTTTCTTTCTTTCTTTCAAAGAGAAAAAAAAACAATAAAAACAAAGATACAGAATTTCAAAAACAAGATAGTAGGAAATTGTCAATGATTAATATACCATGTATTATTATCTTCAAAGTAGTAGCTCAGATTGCAAGATATAGGCAAGCATAATTGATCAAATGATATAAGCACTTAACATCATTTTCAATGAACTAAGAGAAATCAGTAGTATAATTATCTTAGCTATCTTTTGTATATATGTGTAATTTTTTTCTTTTTCCCTTCCTTCTTTTATCTTTTCACCCATCCTACTTGTTCTTTACTTTTTGAGCTGTTTCTTTCCCTTTCACAATATCTATTGTAGATTTTGGATATTTACTTTTTCAGTTTCTTATACTAGGGAGACAATATGATGTTTACACATGTGGGTCTGGTTTATTTCACTTACAAATATGGATTCTAGTTGCATCCATTTATATATAAAAGCCTCAAGTTTATCCTTCTTTATAGCTGAGTAGTACTCCATAATATAAAAATAATACATCTCTTTAATCCATCACTCTGTTGATGGGCATTTGTGTTGTTTCCAAAATTTAGCTATTACAAATTGTGTTGCTATAAATATGGGTGTGCATATATAGCTATAGTATGAAGTTTTTAATTCATCTGGAAAAATACACAGAAGAGGAATAACTGGGTCAAATAGGACCTCTAATCCTGGTTTGTTGAGCAACCTCCACACTGATTTCCACAACAGTTAAACCAGTCTGCACTCCCAACATGAAGAAGGGTTCCTTTTTCCTTACAGCCCCTCCAGCATTTGTTATTGTTTATTTCTTGATAATAGCCATTCTTTCTGGAATGAGATGAATCTCAGTGTTGTTTTAATTTGCATTTCTCGAATGACCAATGATGTTGAACGTTTTTTCCTATATTTATTTGCCATTTGTATTTCTTCATCTGAAAAGTGTGTATTCATCTGAGATGTCCATTTTTGGATTGGGACATCTCTATTTTTTAATAAACCTTCCCCACTCTTAACCTCTGTTGTTCCTTAAAATTCATTCTTTAATTTCAAGGGACACAAACTCTGTTTAAAGAACAACATGAGGCAGAGACCACTCCACAAGCTTTTGTGAAGGAATGAGGCATGAGAATTAATATAACTGGGTGCAGGCAGACAGAGAGTGAAAAGACTACCCATGGGGAACAAAGAAAAGCAGGACTTTTTTATGGTGCTTGAATGAGAGGGATGTCTGGCAAGGGACATTATGTGAGAAGGTCTGAGCAAACACCAGTGGTCAAAGTCGTGAGTGTCCAGTGCAAATGCATGCATCTTATCAGATGTCCTGGTGCTGGGAGGACTCTGTGCTCTGCCTTATCTCTTCTTTACATCATCCTGCCCAGTCTTTGCCAAGGCAGCAGCACCTGTGCTGAGCTACAGTTTTTTCTGAGAACAATGTGGCTGCTGACAAACAGATTGGGTGCTGGGAAAGTCATGCCTCAGTCAAGCCTGGTAGTCCTACCTTCCTGTTATTTTAAACAAAGAGGAAAAAGAAGAATAAAAAGGGATAGGGTCACTATTTCTCATGGTTGCTTCATGCATAACACATGGGTGGGCAAGCTAGTGAGGACAAAAACCTTGAGGAACCATTTATATTGAGGGGAAGAAATGAGTAACACCTGCCAATTAGTGACTGTTTGGAGGTGGTCTTGTGAGAACTGTGGGCAGGAGTCTGAAAAGACAGGGCCTGAACAAGAGGAGGAAGATTATAGAGTCAAGCAGTATTGCTAAGGGAAGGAGCCACTAGACCAATCCCCAGACATCAGTTGAAGAGTCAGACATACGCTGCCTGATTTCTGAGGCTCTTTCAGTAGGCCCTTTAGCTCCACACCATACTGTGCCCTATAGGTTTGTGTAAAAACAACATTCATACCCTAAGAAGATACAAAGCCTGCCTTTCTCACCAAATAGATCTAGGCCTCCTCGGTTTGAGAGAGTTACTGATGCCAGGGAATCAATTTGGGTTTGCAAATTGACAATGATCTTGGGGTAAGATATACCAGTGTACAGGTCCCAGTTCAGTTAATGAGAAGGCACAGGTATGTGGAGGTCCTACAGAGAGGAAGAAAATACCTTGACTGGATGGACAAAAATTTATTATGAATGTCAAAAGGATATTTAAATTTTGTCTTCATTATCCCGAACATTTAATCTGCCTGATAGAACAGTGCCCATAAGTCATTGAAAAGGCCCTCTGATTTCAGGAATTTAAGGAGAGGGTGTGGTTCAGTTTTCCCAGGGGAGGAAAAACCTCTTACTATTATTAGCCACTTAGAGGAGCGATTGAAAGTGGGCACAAGGAGGCAGTCAGAGTAGGTAGGAGTCTGAGCACTGGCATCCCACTGGCCCTCACAGAAACCAGAGTGTCTGTTAAGCAACAGAGCAGTGACAATCTGGGGAGGGGCTGAGAGGTGAACAGGTTGACTGAATGGAGGGGTTGGAGTTTCTGGTGATTAACATGACCAGTGGAAGCTAACAAGCTTAATATGAAATTATACTGTTGGAGAGAAAGGGCTCTGAGCAGTGACCCAGAAGGCATGTTGTGCTGGATGCAAAGGGAGGCCCAGAAAAATTGAGCAGTGTTAGGGGTTAATGGGCCATCTATAGGCTTATTTGCATCTTTGTAAGGAGCAAGACTTGTCAGGTAAGTTTGTAAAAGCTGGGCTGTCGGGGCCAGCTAATTACCCTCTTGAATAGCAACAGCAAGGGTAAATCTCAAAGGAGAAAAAGAGGATCTCCCAGAGGCCAGTATGTAGAAATGGAGACCCTCCCTTTTTGTACACGAGGATGGTAGGTGACATTCGTATTGGTTCATGCCTGTGGTGGAACAGGTATGGCCTCATAAGCTGTAGTGGACATGGAGGTATAGAGACAATAGTCCTTAGCAAGGGAGAGGTTAGGTTGATTGAGTAAGGAGTAAGTAAGCTGAACTGTCCTATATGGGTGGTTGAGCACTGGTGGGGAGACTGGTGGGAGAGCATCTGTGGGCAGTAAGAGGATTACACTGGATAATGGGATGTGCACAGGCAGTAATTCCATCCTTGGGGCAGGAAACAACTGAGTTGTAGCACTAACAGAATAAGAGTAGGACCCACACAAAAAGGCATAGTAGAAACAAGGGTGTCTATGGTCTGCCTTATCCATCAGGGGCCTTATCAATCATCAAACAGGAAGAGGGATGAAAGAAAGAATGAATGAAATAAAGAATGAATGAAAGAAAGAAAGAAAGAAAGAAAGAAAGAAAGAAAGAAAAAGAAAACAATATGACCTCCTTGAGGAAAAAATCACAGAGTGCCCTGGAAAAGATCTTCTATCCAGGCATAGAGAAACTTGAGTTTAAAAGTCTAAGGATGAAAAAAAAAAGCTGGAGATTTAGCTCAGCAGCACATATGTCTGCCTGGCAAGTGAGAGGTCGTGAGTTCAATTCCCATTACCAAAAAAGTAAAAATAAAAAATAGAAGTCTGAGGATGAAACCAGATCAAATCAGTGTAGACTGACTGAATAAAATAGGCGATCTGACAGGATAGACAATGGCAGAGCATTCAGGTGCTTTCTGGGATGCTGGTCAGCCCAGGGATGGAGGGGAGATTCTTGCAACTTCCCTAAGGAGGAGAGGTCAGACAGGCTGTCAGCAAGGCAGAGGTTTATCCTAGAGCAGTGAATTCCCTGCAGGGGGTCTTGCAAATGAATTGCTGCTGGAGTGCTATAAATGACTCTAAAGGGTCCCTTCCTCCTCATCTGTAGGGATCAGAGATTTAGCTCTTCAATCAAAATTCATTTGTTAGCTAGGTTATCATCAAAAGGGTGAGTGTCAGGAGAAAGCAGATGATTAGCAGCATGTCGTATTTCTTTTGGGGCTTGTTGAAGAACTGGGAGACAGTCTGTGATAGGACTGACCTGGCTGAAGTCTGGCCCAAGCAGAAAGGTACAACCATATAAAATCTCAAAAAGGCTGCATCCTGTAGGCTCTCTAGGGGTGGTACAGATTCTAAGAACATTTGGGAGGAGAGAAACCCAATCTTTGTGAAGCTTAAGTGTTAGTTTAATGAGACGGGTCTTAATGAGGTCATTAGCTCTTTCTACCTTTCTGGATGATTGAGGCCTGTATGGAATATGAAGGTGCCATGAACACAGAGTAACTTGGACACTTCCTGATTCCTGAGTAATGTGACTAATAAAAGCTAGACCATTAGCTCACAGAACGGAGGTGAGGAGGCCAAATCAAGGAATTATATCAATGAGGAGAGAATTAAAAACTGCTGAGGCTTTTTCTGAACATGTGGAAGAAGCTTCTATCCACCCAGTGAAGGTGTCGACCCAGACCAAAAGATATCTGAAGTTTCACACTTATGGCATGTGGGTGAAATCATTCTGCCAGTCATGGTGATATAGGAGAAAAATCTCAGACCTCCAAATAATATAGGGGAATGAAACTCCCAACCTACTATATGTCTGGCATGAGTTCATGTTCTCAAAAATTGAAGAATGAATTTTAGGAACAATGGAGGGTAAGAGCAGAATATATTTATTGAGAGAAAGAAAGCTTCTGTCTGAGAGACAGAAGGGGTCCCAAGCTGGTTGCCAAAGACTGTCATTTCTAGGGACTTTTATAGAGTAAAACCATGAAGTTAGATGGGTTCAAGGTGGGGGAAAACGGGAACCTGTAAGGTGGGCATAAGGTGGCACATAATTATGGTCAACCAATTAGACTAATTGCTCAGGTGAAATTGATTAAATCAAGGACAAATGAGGAAGCGAGTCACATAGAAAGCCGGGGATGCTTAACAGCAGTGACTCTTCCTGTAGGGGGTTGGGATGCTGACTCCTGACTTCTCACGGTGATAGAGAACTATTTGGACTGTTGACCCTTAGGATGCAGTTGTATTTGTTCTGCCTTTTGTCTTGAGGCCTGACCCACAGCAGGAGGTGTCTGTCTCCCCCACAGCTGCAAAGTCTCTGGGCTTCTACACTGACTCCTTCGAGGACCTAGCCCTGTCTGACTGTCTATAATATTTCTGTCTAACTCAGTTGCCTGTAACCATGGGTTGGGAGAAGTCTCATGCCTTGTGTGTGGGAAAATGATAGGGCTTCAGGGAACCCTGGGGCAAGGTTAACTGGCAAAAGCACTGAGCAATAACAGTTTTAAGGAGGGTCTTCCAGGAAAGAAAGTAAGTAAGTAGCCCAAGCATATGGGCTAGGGGTTTGTAACCTACATGAAAACGGTCTTGAAAAGATGAAAGAGTTGTATAGGCTTGTGAGGCAGAGAAGAGGAATTTTCCTCGATCTAGGAACCTCCCATTCTTTGTGGGGTAGTTTTGATATTTCTTATGCTTGGAGGGGGAATAGGCAGGGTGAAGCAAAAAAGGTGAAATGTTGGCCCTTTGTGACACGGTGGGAGAGATTAACTGCCTCCTTTACAGTTTCATCTGCAAAGACATTTCCAATGGCTTTGTGATCTGACAGTCCCTGGTGTCCTCTACAATGAAGAACAGCTGACCATGTTGGTAGAAAAACTGCCTGAAGAGCCTTAATATATGGGGCATTAATGATCGAGGACCCCTGAGAGGTGAGGAATCCTTTCTCTGCTCATATGGCAGCATTGTTGTGAAGTATATAAAATGCGTACTTGGAATCTGTGTAAATATTAACCTGTAGGCTTTATCCAATGTAAGAGTCCAGGTCAGAGCAGTCAGTTTAGCCTGTTGAAAGGTGGTGGATGAGGGAAGAGCTGCAACTTCTCTAACAGAGTCATGTGAGACAATTGCATATGCTGCCTTAGCCAGCAATGAGAGGCAGGGTTGAAGTCAGGACCAAAGGCAACAGTCACCATGGGGATTTCTATACATAGTGCATATAACTGCAAGAGATGAGAGCAGATAGAGGATGAGAGAAATGTGATGAGGGTATGACACCCTGCAAGTTATGCGAGGAGGATAACATGAGCAGCACGTGTCTAGTAACCGTCATGTTCTACATCACACAGACAGAAAGGTTGGGTACAGTCTGGTTAAATCTGATCTGAAGCAGTTTTTTAGAGTTTCTTTTTGGGTCTAGAAGGAAGAGTGAAGAAAATATAAAGGCTCAGCTAGATCCCCATTTGTGAGCTTGTATAAGGGCTTGATAAGGGTGACAAAGCTAGGCACCCAGAGGTGGAAATATTCCACCACCCCAAGAAAGGAGAGAAATTGTCTCTTTGTGGTAGGGGTTGGAATCTGAGAAAGTTGGACACAATCAGGAGACAGGGCTTGAGCATGTTCATGCAGAATAACACCCGGATAGGTGATAGAAAGGAGATTTGAGCTTGGATGGTAGCCCTTTGTGTCTAAGTGTTGTAAAAGTAGGATAGTGTTCGTCTGGAGGATTTATATGAGAGGCTGCAGAGAAGGGGATTATCTACACACTTTATGAGTTAGAAAATGGACTGGAGAAAGGAGAGCAAATCACTGGTGATGGCCTGGCCAAAATAGTGAGCGCTGTCTATGAAATTCTGTGGCAAGACAGTCCAGGTCCGCTGTTGTCATTGGCAAGTGTCAGTGTCCCTCCAGATAAAGGCAAAGAGAGACTGTGAGGAGAGATATAAGGGAATGGTGAAGAAAGCATCCTTGAATCTAGGGTTTAGTAATAGGAAGTGGATGGGGCGATAGAAGATAAAGGGGTGTATGGGTTGGGCACTACAGGACGGATATGAAGGACTATCTGGTTGATAGTGTAGAGGTCCTGCAATGAACTGTATGTACCAACTGACTTCCAAAAAGGGAGAATGGGTGGGTTATAGAGGGAGTTGATAGGTACCAAAAGACTGTGGTGGAGCAGATGAGAGATGATTGGTTTTAGTTCCTTCAGAGATTGATCAGGGATAGGGTATTGGGGCCGGGAGGGATAGAGGTGATCTGGCTTTAAATGGAATGCTGAGAAGTGTTTGACTGAGAGTCAGGGAAGGGAAGGAGGGGTATCCCAGACTCTAGGATTTAGATTTGGGGAGGCAATGAGGGCACTGGGAGAAGCTGAGGAAGGAGAGAAGAGAGTGGCAAGAAAAGCAGGACAAATGCTTAGAATAGTCAGAGTGACAGACAATTTGATTAGGTCATCTCACCCAAGGATGGGGGTGGGGTAGGTAGTAATAATTAGAAAACAGGGATAGAAAAATTATTGCCCTAATTAATATCAAATTGTAGGAGTTTTAAAAGGCCAGGAGACTGTGCTTGCCATCAATACCCACAACGTAGTTTGAGGCCAAGGAGACTGGTCCTCAGAAAAAAGGCAAGGTGGAATGAGCTGCTCCATTGTCAATTACAAAAGGTACAGATTTACCCTCCACAGCAAGAGTAACTGACGTTCAGTGTCTGAGATGGTCCAGGACCCTGTGGAGTTTCTGGGCAGTGTCAGTCATCTGTCACGAATCTGAGGAGGTCTGGGAGAGAGCTGGTTAGGGACCCCTGAGAGACAGATGCCAGCATGGGGAAGTTTGACTTCCAGTGAGGGCCCCTGCAGGTGGGGCACAGCTTTGAAGGAATACAGGGCTTCTGGCATTCCTTAACCCAAAGATGACCAAGCTGGCAGCATTTGAATCATGACTCTGGAGATATACGCCTGGGTTGGTGGCACCCTTAGTGGTTGGCTGGGACTTCAGTTCAGCCTGCAGCTGTGGGTTTCTTATAGCAGAGACAAACAGCTGGAACTCAGAAATGTGCTATTTGCAGGCAACTTTGTCCCTATTATTGAAAGTTTTAAATACTAAGTTTACTAACTCCTGCTGTGGAGTCTGAGGGCCTGATACAATTCCTGTAACTTTTTCTGAATATCTGGAGCAGATTGGGTAATAAAGCACATCTTTAAAATCAGTTGGTCTTTGGGGCCTTCTGGGCCCAAGTCCATATAACGTCTGAGGGCAGCAGTCAAATGGGACATAAACTGAGCTGGATTTTCGTCTTTTGTCTGGGTGGTTTCCATAAGCCTGTCATAATTGACTACCATGTAGGTTCATCTAAACAAGTGACCATATAGTTATTGCTCTTTCAGGCAGGAGATTCTCCATGCTCATCTAACCAGTTAGAGTCTCAGTTTGTGGACAGCCACGACCCTCTCCTGAAAACTGGGCTCAAGGTTCCTATGGTCATCTACAGCGGCCTGGGCCAAAATCCAAATGCATCCCCATTCCTCAGGTGAGAAGGTAAAGGAAAGAAAAATATTCAAGTCAACCCAGCTGAGACCCTAAGCCAGGGTAAACTACTGAAATTCATGATATATTTGGTCCAGTCAGTATAAAAAGAACCCAGAGGCTGACTAATCTGGAACAAATTAGACAGAGAAAAGAGAATAATTCCCTCGGCTCCTCTCAACTGCCAAAGTGGAAATTGAGGAACAGGGAGTGAAGAAGAGACACCAAACTTGCAGTCCTGATTGAATATAGGACAGAGTTAGAGGAAATCAAACATAAGTAGGAGGTTTTGATTTGGAGGGAAGAGCAGGATAAACAGATGGGGCAGGTGCTGGATTAGCTGGAGGCTCTTTCAGAGGACTTGACACAGCTGCAGCAGTTGTGGCAACTGCAATGGAGAGTTCTGCTGGAGGAGCTGGGGACCCTGGAAGTTATCCAGCTGGTGGAGCAGGAGGACACCAGGGAAAAGTGAGATCAGCAGGGCCCTTGGTCTGGGAGGAATCGGCTGGAAGTGAATCAGAGTGGGTACAGATGGAAGGTGCTGGAGTTTAAAAAGCACTAGAAGTCCAGCAAGGGGGAAGAAAGATGAAGAGATGGGGTGGCTTAACTGATCTGAAACACCCAGTGAGATCTGGTGTGGCAGACACAGCAGGAGCTGTAGAAACCAAAGTCTGAGAAACCAATGTTATCAAGTGGTCTTAACCAAGGGGAAAAAGGTTTGGGGGAGGGCTTGAGGTCCCTACAGAGAGGGCACTTTCCTTCTCTTTCCTGGGTTTCGGCACCAGATATAACAGACAATACAAGGCAGAGACCACTTGACAGGCTTTTGTCAAGGCAATGATGCATGAGATTTAATACCTGGGTGCAGACAGACAGAGAGTGAAAAGATCAGCTGTGGGGAACAGATAAAAGCGGGATATTTTTATAGGGCTTGAACAAGGGAAGTGTCTGGCAAGGGACATTATGTGAGAAAGTCTGAGCAAACATCAGTGGTCAAAATTCTGTCTGTCCAGTCCATCAGCGATTGAGGTCCTGAGTGTCCAGTGCAAATGTATGCATGTTGTCAGATGTCCTGGTACTCAGAAGAATTTGAGCTCTGCCTTATCTCTTCTTTACAACACCCTGTCCAGTGTTTGCAGAGGGCAGCGGAACCTGTGCTGAGCTGCAGTTTTTTCTGAGAACAATGTGGTTGCTGACAAACAGGTTGGGTGCTGAAAAAGTCAGGCCTGACACAGGGCACATCTGACATCTAGCAGACTGGAAGTTATATTTCTCCTATTTTGGAAGCATATAACTTGTTTGATTTCACAGATTTATGACTAGAGAGCAATTTACCTCAGAATGAGTTGTATCTTGAGTTTTAGTTCTTATTTAGCAGATATTTAGATCAGACCTTAGACTTCAGACATTTGAGTTAATGTTGACATGCCTTAACACATTTAGGACCATTGAGATGGAATATGTTTTCCATGCAAGGACATGAATTTGGGGGTCCAAGTTCTGAATACTGCAAGCTGAATACAATAATTCTTCAATGCATGAATGCCTCTGTTTGCAATCAATTGAGTTTGCAAACAAAATCATATGGCAAAATGTTGCTTCCATTTGCAAACTTCACCTGGGTGACAAACATGATTAAGGCCATCTTCCCCACACAAACAAATACAGTCATCTTCCCCCAAATCATAAAAAAAATTAAGTTCATAAATTGAGGTGCCACTGTATTTCCATCCCCTCAAAACTCATATATGAAACTCTCAACCCCCATGGTACTGATTTTTGGAGGTAATTAGACCACAAGTATGAAGCCTTCATGAAAGGGATTAATGCATTAATGCCCTCAGGAAAAAAAAGAGTCCTAAGGGACTCCTTGCCCCTTTCATCATGTGAGAATAGTGTTAAACCAAAACTCTGAGATTAAAATTTCTCTGAAATAAAAGGATGCTTTAAGTTATTACTGATACTAGCCAGAAAAGGAACAGGTCCCAGGACAATTTCTTCAGCCACCACTGACAAGAGTGGATAGCAGTATGGACACCACACCTAAGCCAACAGCATGTTTACAGTAAGAATTTGGAAAATGAAAGAACAGATTGTTTCCACTGAGCCGATATTGGCTATAGAAGAGAGACGCAGAATAATATGAGGCGGAGCCGGGTGTGGGGGCGCACGCCTTTAATCCCAGCACTCGGGAGGCTGAGGTAGGAGGAGCGTTGTGAGTTCGAGGCCTGCTTGGGCTACAACGCGAGTGCAAGGCCAGCCTGAGGTACACAGTGCGACCCTGCCTCAAAAAACCAGGGCCAGGAGTTTGGCTCAGTGCCTTAAGCGCCTGCCCTGGCAGGCGCGAGGTTGTGAGTTCAATCCCCGGTGCCACAAAAAAAAAAAAAATGAGGCAGGAAGATTTGGCAGAGGACATCTATAAGGAGAGGTACTTATTACTTCTAGATTGGTTAGAGTTAATAGTCTGGGGAGTTCATTTGTAAACCAAACACATTCCCATCCCCAGGGTTATAAATCAGTGTTTCAACACACATTTGGGAATGTGGAGTAGTCTTTTGTTGCTTTGGCCTGCAGCTGTTAAATGATTAACTTCCTTATCTCTCCTCCCCTTCATCCTCCAGCCCTTGTAATTAAATTTAGGATATCTCAGAATTTTTCTTATATCAACAGTGAAAAAACTGCCGTCTATGAACCAGAAAGTCAGACTACACCATATGCCAAATCTACTTTTACTTTGATCTTAGCCTTCTGAGACTCAAGAACTATAAGAAATAAATTATGTAGTTTATAAGCCCCTAAATCTATCGCATTTTGTAATAGCAACCTGGATGAACTAAGGCAAGTATTTCCCTCCTCCCACACTGAAGGTTAGATCCAGCTGGAGTTGGACATTTTCCTTCCTTCAGGTCAGTTATGTTAGGAAAAAAGAAAAGAAGCAGAGGTAAACCTCCATAGGACAGGTTTATTTCAGAATAAATCTGAGAGGGACCGCTATGGCACTAGAGACAGACCAGCTGCTCTCCTACTGCTATACGGTCTTTTGTAGGGTGGTGGGGTGGGGGGAGTTCAGTGAGAGGGGCTTGTGACTTCTGTCCAGGAACAAAGCTTGAGGGAGCACAAGCAAAGGGTGTAGTGGCTACTGTCAACAGCATGGCAGACAATGTTATGGGTTCCCAGGTGCAGCTGTGCTGAGAAGGGGCAGTTTAGAGGGGTCTCTGAGCAGGATGGTGGTGATCAGATCCCTTCAAGTTGGGCTCTGATAAAAACTAAACTAAACTAAACTAAACTAAACTAAACTAAACTAAACTAAATAAAATTAGTAGGCTGGGCTCAGATTAAATAGTTGCTCCCAAGGGTGGGCCTTGTTAAGAAGAGTGGTATGCTCTGACATATTTTAAAAGGGTTCATTTTCTCCCACCCATGTCAGAAGCCTAAAGAGCTTTTCCTCCAGTAAATTTACTGTGAGAGTCTGGTTGAGCTTCTGGAGATAAAATTAATAAAATTGTATGACCCTCTTGACCAGGTCCCCTGGGAGTTTTTAATCTCTCAAATTTGTCCATGCTGAGCCTCCAACAGTTCACATTACCGCTCAGGTCTCCTGCCGCGGTGATGGTTCCCTTGGTGGTCCTTGTCCTGGTGAGCTGTGGTTCTCTGTACCTGCCCAGCTCTCTCTCCAGTTTTGGCAGCAGCACTCTGCCCTGTGAGTTCACTTCCCTTAAGAATGTAAGAAGAGCACTTTGTGTTTTAGTTTTGCTGCCTTTTCATTTGTTTTTAGAACAGAGTGGCAATTTCTAACCTTCTTATGTGCCAGACTGGAAATCTGAATCACTGTCTTTGTTTTCGTATGTGTTTTAGTCCATTTTGTTGAAACTTTCAACAAAATACTTGAAGCTGGGTAACTCATAAAGAAAACAAACATAGTTCCTACAGTTCTGGAGGCTAGATCGAAGATCAAAACAGCAGTATCTCATGAGGGCAGGAAAGTGTCCTTGCGTGGCACGAGGGTAAAGGGAGTGAGTCCACTCACATGAGCCCTTTTCATAAATGAACTAATCCATTTCCAACATCTTACAAAGTGCTCACCTCTCAGTACTGCACTGGGGGTTAAGTTACCAGCACATTTATTTTGAGAGACACATTCAGATAATAGCATCATAAAAAATGTTTTCTTTGCTAAATTGTCAAATAGAATTGGCACACTAGAATGAAGTATCATGTTTATTTTGTAACTTAATATATTTTCTCTGGTGAAATGCTGCAGCCAGCTCCTACCAGCTCAGGAAAGACAATGGATGAATCTTTGAGAATGTTGTAGAACTATTGTTAAATGATTGGTGTCATGAAACTGACCCTTCTAGAAGTATTTATGCTGTAAAGATGGGCATTAGCTACAATCTGAGCATTTTTCTCCAGAGCACATTTCAAGACATTTACACAAACACCCCTGCCCCAGCACTGCTCACATGCTCTTGCAGGAATAAGAAAGCAAATGAGCAAATGGAAAATTCCCTCTGCAAAGTTCCCTCTGCTTTTGTTCACTTCAAAAGATATGCTTGTTCTACCCATTCTTGGAATTGAATCTTGATATTTAATTTTTGCTTCTTCCTTCCTACACTTAAGCATGTTTCTCCCACACACACACCAATTTTTTT
Source organism: Dasyprocta punctata (assembly GCA_004363535.1). Classification (NCBI taxonomy): domain Eukaryota; kingdom Metazoa; phylum Chordata; class Mammalia; order Rodentia; family Dasyproctidae; genus Dasyprocta; species Dasyprocta punctata. The sequence continues at coordinate 14,200 of RJWM01007422.1, forward strand.
TTTCTTCACAGGGCTACCCTTTCTAACAAAGCAATGAGGAAATGAGTACATTCTTCCAAATTTAAAAAAAAAACATAAAAGTAAATATCAACAAATATTCTGAGGTATTGCCAGAGATGAGGCTCAGTGGTAAAGTGCTTACTGGGTTCAATTCTCACTATTGCCAACAAAACACAACACAAATATTCTTTGATGTCAGCCAGGCATGGTGGCCCATGCTTTTAATTGCAGCTCTCAGGAGACTGAGGTAGGTGGAGCATTGTGAGTTTGAGGCCGGCTTGGGCTACAACATGAGCAAGGCTGGCCTGAACTACATAGTGCGACCCTGCCTCAAAAAAAGTGGGGCTGGGAGTTTGGCTCAGCGGCTTGAGCACCTGCTTGGCAAGCACGAGGTTGTGAGTTTGATCCCTGGTACCGACAAAAAAGAAAAAGTATTCTTTGATGTCAATGATGGTTAATAATACTGAGTTATCAAATATTTTTTTCTAAGTACTGATGAAAGATTATGAGATTTCAAGATAAATAAATATTTTTAGTCAAGTTCTAAACAGCCAGAAGCAATTTAATACAGAAAAAAATACCTAATACTTTATTAGTCATGTGCAAGGCACTGACCTCTTGTTTCATAGATGCACTATGATTTTAAAAATCTATAAGATTTTTTCTCAATTCTAAACACATTATATGCTTGGTATTTACATGTAGAAAATATAAAATGAATGAAAATAGCCTTCCCTCTTTTCTAGTGGTCTCTTCATTTCCTCTGTTCATGAATGCTGTAAAATATTCTGTGTGACTATAAAGGAGAATTTATGAGTATCCTTTATTTAAATGCATGGAATCAGACTATTCTGTTCTGCAACTTGCATATTAACCCAAACATACATGTGTGTTTGTGTGTGTCTGTGACTGTGTGCGTGTCTGTGTTTGTGGGTTCTATGCCAGTTGGTAACAGAGTTATAGTAATCTTTCTAAAATAGGCACAGTGTATTCTACTGTGTGAAGATATCATAATTTATTTGATCCATCCTTATGGACAGATAAACATATTGTTTCCTTTTTTGATGTCAAAAACAATTCTACAATGAATGTTTGCTCTTGTGTAAGAGTTTCCAAGAAATTGAATTCCTGTGTTAAAATTGATGTAAATTTTAAATCTGAGTATTTATTTTGCATCAGATGCCCTCAGAAAATGGACCAGTTTGCAATCTTAGCAGCAAGCTAAAAGAATACCTTTACCCAGACATTCTCACTGATACTGACTATTATATTTTCATCACTGTCAAGATTGAAAATATCATCGGATTTTTTAATCATGATAAGTAATGAACCTTCAAATGATAACTTGTTTACTCACTATTTGCCAGGAATGAAGCAAGAATGTTCCTGCTCATTTCTACTTTCCAAAATAGTACTGGAAGTCCTAGCAAAGATAAGACAAACAAAGAGAAAAAAGCTATGCATATTGGCAAGGAAAAAATAGAGATATTTTTGTTCATAGATGACATGACCATCTACATAGAAAATGTAAAAGAATTAACCCAATGACTCCCACAACTTATAAGTAATTATTAAAACTTTGTGTGGTACAAATTAATATACACAAGTCAGTTGCTTCCCTCCACACTAGCAATGGACAAATGGAATTTGAAATTAAAAACATAATTCCATTTATATTAGGACCACCGCCCCCCCAAAAAAACTTCACAGTTTGTAGCACTATGTGCTGAAGTGAACCTTATTAAGACAATAAACTGAACAATACATTTTAGAGAGTATTTGCACAAGCAGTGATTCTTGAACTGAGCAGCTACAAAGCAGATGTGATTTGGAAGTCCCTCCGTGGAAACACAGGGAGATGGTTTTTCTTGCACAGACTCAGAAGTGAAACAAAAAAATTTTTTTTGGTACAGTCATGCAGTCTTTTTCTGGTGTCTCTCACTGGAAAGGTCTCTGTTATACAATTATGTGTGTTGTCTGCCTGTGATTATTAGGCCTTAGGTTCTGATTTTCTTTAATGTGAGCGTTTACCAGAAATAGCTCAGGCTGAGTTTCACCCATATATGTGTAAATCCAGAGAACTCAGGGTCGCTTATGAGGCCTTGATATACAGGGACGCTTCAAGCATAGCATCCTATTGTCATCAACAGTTCGTTTTTTATCAGTTGAGTTAGTTACCATCACAGGGAAACTTCAGTTGCACTTAAACTCAAACGTACATTTTTCAAGTTGCATCCATTATCCATTCCTTGGTTGATGGGCATTTGGGTTGTTTCCAAGATTTAGTTTTTACAAATTGCTTTTACAATTGCTACAAACATGGGTACACATATCACTGTGGTAGTGTTACAGGCAACTGAGTTAGACAGAAATATTATAGGCAGTCAGACATGGCTAGGTCCTCAAAGGAGCCAGTTCAAAAGCCCAGATACTTTGCAGCTGTGGGGGAGACAGATACCTCCTGCTGTGGGTCAAGCCTCAGGACAAAAGATCAAACAAATGCACCCATATCTTAAGGACTGATACTATAAGTAGTTCTCTATCACTCTGAGGAAGTCAGGAGTCAGCATCCCAACCCCTACAGGAAGAGTCACTGCTGTTAAGCATCCCCGCTTACTATGTGACTCACTTCCCATTTGTCCTTGATTTAATCAATTCTACCTGAGCAATTAGTCTAATTGGTTGACCATAATTATGTGCCACCTTATGCCCACCTTACAGATTCCCATTTTTCCCCACCTTGAACCCATCTAACCTCATGGTTTTACTCTATAAAAGTCCCTAGAAATGACAGTCTTTGGCAACCAGCTCGGGACCCCTTCTGTCTCTCAGACAGAAGCTTTCTTTCTCTCAATAAACATATTCTGCACTTACCCTCCGTTGTTCCTAAAATTCATTCTTCGATTTTAGAGAACACGAACTCACACTGGACATACAGTAGGTTGGGAGTTTCATTCCCCTATATCATTTGGAGGTCTGAGATCATTTTTCCTATATCAGTACGATGAAATAAATCAGACCCATATGTATAAACATTGTATTGTCTCACTAGTACAGTAATCTGAATAAGTAAATAAGATCCAAAATGTTTAATAGATACTGTGAATTTGGGGAGAAACTGTTCAAAAGAAAACAGAAACTAATGGGTGAAAGAGGAAAGGAAGAAAGAGAAAAGGGAAAAATATATATATTTATATACAAGACAATACATATTTATATAAAAGTTAAAATAGTTATACAGCTCATTTCTCTTAATTCATTGAAAAGAAAAGTTTGTGGTAATATTTTTTGGGCAATATTTCATGCCTATATCTTATACTCTGAGTAGCTACTATGAAGATAACAATATACAATGTATTAATTATTATTACTCTCTAATAGCCTTATTTGAAACTGTTTTATTTTATTTCTATTTTTCTTCTTCTCCTCTTTAAAATAAAATAAAAAGCTACTTTTTTTCTTTATATTAAAACATCATTAAGAACCTGGGTGTGATGGCCAGCACCTGTAATTCCAGCACTTGGGAGGCTGAGGCAAGAGTACCACTGTGAATTCCAGACCAGTCTGGTTACATAGCGAGTCTAAGCCCAGCCTGAACTATATGGTGAGAATCTGTCTCCAAACAAACAAACAAATGATAATCATTCAGAGACTATTACTTGTCAGCCAAAGTCTATTACATACTCTTACCTCAAATTATGTCAAGCATTGTTAAATGCTCTTTTGCAAAGGAGAAGCAGAAATAATGATCCATTTCATATGTGTATGAAAGAAAATGAGAGTCATTTCCTTCTGGAAACCAAAAAGGAAAATTTCCTATGGCTCCCTCCACAATAGGGACTCATTTTTTAAAAAAATTTCCTAGGACACTATTTAGGTATTTGGTACTGAACCCAGAACCTTCACATTGAGCTACATTCCCAGATCTTTATCAGTTTTTCTTCTGAGTTAGTTTTGATAAGTCACTGAGACTCACAAGCTGGGCTCAAACTTTTGATCCTCCTACCTCAGCCTCCCAGAGTGCTAGAATTATAGGTGTGCATCACTGTGCTTGACTGCTTATATTATCGAGGTGACACTAACATTTGCATGACAGAACTAACAAAGCCAAGCATGGTGGCAGACACCTATAATCACAGCATTTGTGAGACGGAGGCAGAAAGATTGCCACAAGTTCGAGGGCAGACTCTGCTACATAGCTCAAAGCCAGCCTGAACTACATAGTGAAACTTTGTCTCAAAAACAAAAACAAAAACCAAAACAAAACAAACAAAAAAACTAACACAGAATAATTCTCTCTAGTTTCAACTTACCTGACAAAAGGACAACTCGACTATTCAGATGCTCAAATTCCAATCCTTTATCCAGACACTAGTTTTAAAACTCCAATAAATTAATAACAGTCAAACTGAGCTCTTAATCTACTATTCACCCAAGTGATGATCTTTTTTCAAAAGTAAAAAGAAGAAAATGATCACTTCACCATTCCTGGTGCACTTGCTATGGATTTACTGGACAGTTTTAAGCTTTAATAGGACATATATCCCTGTGTATTTTTCTGATCCAAGTATGCTGTGGCCCCTGGGGCTTCTTTTGTGGCTTGTACTACATAAAGGAAAAATAAATGGAGAATAAATACTAATTTGCCATCTGAGAATCCCCCAAACATAATTTTTAAGGGAATGCTAAGTGTAAGAAAGTTTATAGTTTTTAGAGGGAGTTTGACTTGTGAATATTATGGCTTGTAACTAAATGTTCCCCCAAAGCTTCATACACTCATAGGAAGGTCTTTTCAGAGCTAGTGGATGTATGGCATGTGATACTAGGATTAAAGGTGTGTGGTACAACATGAGTGCACTAATTAGAATTAGCGTAGTTCTGGATATGGATAAAAGAAGGTCCATCCTGGGTGTGGGTGGCACCAATCAATAGACTTATAGCCTGGATGGAATGTAAAGGGAGAGAGGGAAGGCAGGCCTGCTTCTGCTACTGCTGCTGCTGCTGCTGCTTGCTGCCGCTGTCTTCTGCCATAGACTGTTTCTCTTCTGCCATGTTGCCCTGCCTTAGAACCAGCTAACTATGGGTTGAAATTTCTACAAACTATGAGCTGAAATAAATCTTTCTTCCTTTGATTTATGTCAGGTACTTGTCTCAGCAACAAGAATTGTAAAAAAGAAAACCTGCTACATAATTTTCAGGTAATAGTGCGCAATGTAATCAAGGAGCCCCTTGTTCAAATGCAAGAAAGAAATTTTCTTTAAATGTACTAAAACAAGAACCTGTTCCTTCTTCCTTGGTTCTCTTTCTAGAATCCGACAGTGTTTCTTCATTTGCTTTTGAATGTCTCTCTCCTCCATGGGGTGCAGGAATACTGACATGACATCAAACTTGGGGGCCAGGACTCAGCATGCCTGTAGCTCTGGACCTGAGCCAGTGGTCTCCCCTTCCCTAAGAGAACAGAAGATAACTGCTCCCTCATTCCCTCATCCCAGGTTTACAGCTTCCCTCCAGGCTGTGTGAGGTCTATAAATAAGAGAGGAGTAACATTCCATCCCATACAACTTGCACTGTTCTACCAACCTAAGATCACCCAAGGCTACTATTACCCACCAGATTCTCCCTGTACCATACTACATCCAGTCCCACTATAGCTAGGAACAAAATAGGGGTCTGGAGTGATGGAGAAGATAACAGATAAATGTTAAAATATGGATAAGTTCGAATTTCAGGTAACAATAGATAATGTTTTAGTATATCCTAAAAAATATTTGGGAAATATGTATGCTTAAAATTTATTTATTGTTTATCTGAAATTCAAATATACTTACCTGTTATGGCTTGTATCTAGATGTCCCTACAAAACATCATGTACTCATGGGAGGGGCTTTTCAGAGGTGCTGGACCAATGGTGTGTGATACTGGATTAATGGTGTGATGCTGGGATTAAGTGTGCCTTACCCTGGATAAAATATAAGGGACAGAACGAAGGCCTGCTGCTGCTGCTGCTGCTGCTGGGGCGGCGGTGGCAGCGGCTTCTCTGCCTTCTTGCCTTCTGCCTGCCAAGAACTCTTTCTCCTCTGTGGTGGTCCTCTGCCATGTCACCTTGACTTGAACTGAAATCCCTACAACTATGGACTGAACTCTCTACAAACTGTAAGCTGAAATAAGCTTGCTTCCTTTAATTTCGGGTATCAGGTATTTTGTCCCAGCAATGACAAAAGTAACTAAGATAGTACCATTTGTTTTTCTTTTGTTTCTGCTTTTTTTGCTAAATATGGCAATTGGACCTAGGACCCACAGCCCACGAAAGTGGTCCAAGAGATTAGTCCAGCAGGGAGAGAATACCTATGAACACAATCTTCAAACCTTTGGCTGATGGTATGTAGCTCATCAGATTTCATTTACAAAATAAATTCAATGATAAAATTATAAAGATTCTCAAACAAAAACCATACTATATGGGAAGTACTTCAAAGAATCAACAAATGGGATCTCATCTTATTAAAAGAGTTTTTATGCCAGGGGGTTTAGCTCAGTGGCACAAGTGCCTGCTCGGCAAGTGCGAGGTCATGAGTTCAATCCCTGGTACCAAAAAAAAAAAAAAAAAAAAAAAACACAGTTTTTGTACATCCAAAGAAATCACCAACAAAGTGAAAACCCATGGACTGGGAAAAGATTTTTCCAACAGTCCCTCAGACAAAGGACTTCTATCTAGAATGTATGAAGAATTGAAAAACATCAGGCCCCTCAAATTCAAAGACTCAATCCAAAAATAGGCATCTGAGATGAATGCACAATTCTCAGATGAAGAAATTCAAATTTCAAATAAGAATATGGAAAAGTGCTCAACATCATTGGTCACTCGAGAAAATCAAATTAAAACAACACAGAAATATCATCTCACTCCAGAAAGAATGGCTGTCATCAAGAAGTTAACTAATAACAAATACTAGAGGGGCTGGAGGGGAAAAGGAACACTTCTACATTGTTGGTGGGAGTGTAAATTGATGCACCCACTGAGGAAATCAATGTGGAGAGTCCTTAAAAAACTAGAATTAGAGGTTCCATTTGATCCAGTTATTCCCCTTCTGGGTATTTTCTCAGAAGAATTACAAACATCACAGTTACCCATGTTCACCCATGTTTACAGTAGCACAATTTGTAATAGCCAGATCTTGGAAACAATCCAAATGCCCATCAACTGAGAAATGGATAAAAAAGATACAGTATTTTTATACAATGGAGTACTGCTCAGCTATAAAGAAGAATAAACTCGAGGCTTTTATAAGTAAATGTATGAAACTAAAAACCATACTCATAAATTAAATAAATCAGACTCCCATTTTTAAACACCATATTGCCTCACTAGTGTAAGGAAACTGAAAGTAGGTAAGATCCAAAAGTTACAACAGATATAGTGAAAGGGAAAGAAACTACTCAAAGGGAAATCATATTGTTTGATCAATTTTGCATGCCTGTATCTGGTATCCTGAGCAGCTATTTTGAAGATAACTATATGGAATATAACAGCCACTGTTAAATTTCTGTGATCTTGTTTTGAAATCCTATATCCCTATTGTTTGGGGTTTTGTTTTGTTTTGTTTTGTTTTGTTTTGTTTTGTTGTTGTTTGGCTTTTGTTGCTATTTCTATTTCTTTGTTTGATTGCTTTTTTATTTTTATGTGCTTTTTTCTCTTTTAAATTAAAAAAATAAAGAAGGTCAAAATACCAGTCACATAAAGCATTACACTATGAACACTATCTCTTGGAGCTGAGGACATGAGCAGCCACCTCAGTGGCACATCTTGAGGACTCAAATTATTTCTACACAGGTTAGTCTGAGTTGATTTATTCTACTCCTTCACAGGAGGATTCTGATTAATATATAAAGATTCATATTTTTCAACAAAAGGCAAAAATTATATATTTTCAATGGCAATGGAACTGGTAAGATCTGAAGTTTTGTGATAAAATTTCATTCTTTACTCTAGAGAAAATAATTCTAAGTCCCCTGAAACTATACTGTGCCCAAGAAAAAATTTTTACTCATCTTTGTTTCATTTTCAATCTCCATTCAGAATACCACCCTCCTATTTTGACAATAATAAATGTCATCATTAAATAGAGCTGATCAAAGTATGTTCATATTTACCTCTTTGAGAATTTTTTTCATGTGATTTAAAAGGCTTTCTTCCTAGTGTAATCATCAACAAATGATCTCTAAAGGTGATTTTCTACTTTCATTTCACCATCCAGTCCTGAGGGTATACCTTGTTTGTAATATACATCACTCTTGCACAAACGATAGACTCTGCTAAAATTTCATCTATAGGAATTTACAGCTGGAAAGCCTGCATCCCCACACCTTATCACTTCAGAGACAACTGTTTAAATCAAAAAGGGAAATATTAGGATGAACTCATTTATCAAGGCCAACATAGTATTAAGTGGCAAAACCTGCAACAAGCAGGTATTTTTACCTGTTTCCTCTCCAAAGGAATAGCATTACCGACTATTTAATAATTGTACTTTGATTACCTATCTCTATTCATACGATGAATTTCCAGACTCTTGAAATCAATATATTCTCCTCCAATTTTTACCGGAGCTGAATATTGCTGACTCTGAGCCTTACTGGTCACATAGTACAAATGACCAGCAAAGAAGAGTAGAGGTGGTGAAGGAGGGAAGGATTTTCTAATAATTTAATTCTCCAGGGCCAAGAAGTCATATTAAAATAAGACCAAATAATGCCACAAGTTCATAAAAATTGTAAACCATCACCAACAAAATTGCTATCTCTATTTTTAAGATTAACGAAATTTGTGAATAACAAAAAACAACAGATGTTCTCATTTGGAAGTTTATTAGTTATCAAATATAACAATTTTTAAATGTACTTGCATAATTGTGACATTAATTAATGATATCATCAATCATAGAAAGATACTGAAGCAGCCACAGCTATGCCACTAAAACATGCAGATGACTCATTAATTTGGAGAAATCAATCGCTGTGTTTTTTGATATGCTATTTCTGGACCATCGTTCAGCTTTTTATTACAGAACAGTCACACCGTCCACCTCATCATCCTTCCTAAATGATAGCTAGTGTGTTTTACTCCTTTGTTCTCCTATAGCTAGTCAGTTGTATCAACTAGCATTTTCCTTTGATTTTTCAACTGCACTCAATTTATCAGAAATGGTTAAAAATTGCTGAATAAGCCTAACTACTGGAAAAGGAGAAAACCTTGGTCCTGGTTAGCTCAGATTGTCATAATAAAATGCCCTGGACTGGATATTTAAACAACAGACATTGATTTCTCACAGTTTGGGAGGCTGGGAAGTCCAGGGTCAAGGTGACAGGCAATCTGGTCCTTAGCAAGGGCACTTTTCTTTGTTTCAGACAACCACCTTTAAATTGTAGCCTGTCACTGGGGGAGCCTGTCTCTCCCTTTCTTATGAGAATACTAATCCGATCATGGGCCACCACCTTTTCAAACTTGTCTAAACCTAATTACCTCCCAAGGGTCCCACCTTCTAGTATCATTACATTATGAAGTAGAGCTTTGATGTTTAAATTTTGAGAAGACACACATTTAGTCCATAACAACATCCAAAGTACTAAAATTGAACAACAAAAAGATAGAGGCACTGTCTTAGTTACTTTTCGCTCATTGCCAAGACGGAATACCTGACGCCAAAAACTAGGGAAGGAAAGGTTTATTTCTTATAGTTTTTCGGGAGTTTCAGTTCATACTCAGTTGGCTCCAATGCAGTATGGCATGGCAGGGCTGCCATTCATGGTGGCTGCCAAAACAGCAAGGCAGGCTGGCTAGAGAGAGCGGGTGGAAGCACAAGAAGAAGACCCGCCTCCGTTACACTGTATCTCAGCTCCACCCCTGGGCGGGTGCAGTGCTCACATCACCAGTCCCAGTGCTACACAACAAATCAATAACAAGTGCCGGACTCAGCCCCATCAAAAGTATATGAGGACTTGGGGTGACAAAGTATATCACCCAATACTGGCACAAATCAAACCATTTTAAAGAAAGAAAATGAACAGTTGTTCTATATAGAAGTCATTAAGATTAATTATATTAGAAAGTACTAAGAATTATGCTGAACAGGGAAGTTTTATCTAAGAGAAAACTGATGAAATGAAAACAAGATGACAAATCCAAGGATGTTAAATCCTTCCTTTCAAAACTTGTCTAAAATGCTTTCAGATATATATTCCCTTTCCTTTTTTAGTTTCAGTGATTTTGCAATGTAATTCTATATTGTTAGAGCAGTTGTTTACTACTTATGGGCCTCTCTAAAAAAATTAGTGAAGGAAAATTGCAATATCAGAAGGAATTCATGTAAATCCAAAGGTCTAAGTGGGAGGATGAATCTATTTATACTGAATACAAAATAAAAGTTAAAGCAACAAGATCAGCAGACAAGAAATAATGCAAGATGCAGGGTGGAATTTTGAAGCTACTTTACAGAGCACCTGTAGGAACAATTTCTCCAGAATGATTCAGTGAGTTTCAACCAACAGCCTATGTCTACTTTACCACTTTGATTCTGGATAACCTATATGAACTACACTAAAGCCAGCATTTCCCAACTGAGAGCATCAAGATAAGTTCAAACATACAATCTTCTTAGTATATTCCTTAGAAGAAACTGAAATTTAAAAAAAGAAACTGAAATAAAGTCCAAAAATAATTATGTTTTTTTCCATTCCAGAATAGCAGCCTTATCTTTCCAGTGATTCTTTCTTACGAATTTTGCCTGCATTTTCCAACCACTTATAAGAAAAGTTCAGAATATTTATGTGGGTAGGCATCTTAATCATCTCAAGTCCATATAAATGAGCTTTTAAAACATATTATTGCAGTCAAGGTTTACAGGGGAATAGATTTAATACTGGACATAAAATTTATAGGATTATTCTATAATAATACTCACCCAAAGAGTCAATATAGAAGAGTGCAAGAGATCTGTTCATGTACTAGGGACCCAAAGAATTCAGATGAGAGCCTCGATCCACAGCAATGTCCTGCATGAGTCCAGCTGAAGACCTAGCACCCCTAGCAATGTCCTCCACAAGTTCAGCTGGGGTCCTACGGCTAATGACAATGTCTCATGCAAATCTGTGTCAAGGATCTGCATTGACAAGGCCCAAAGGTCAGTGGTGGAAGCTAGAAAGTCTACACCAGTGGGATGAAGGATCTGTACCAGCAGGCTGAGGGATTTGCACTGGATCCAGGAAGTAATGCTCCCCAGAAAAGAACTGCAGCCATTCTCAGCAACAGCAAGGACCTGAGCTCCTCCAGTGATGAGAACAGCTGAGTTCATATCAGTAAAGCCAGCGTGACAAGCTTCTCCAGGAAACAGTGCACCATCTTCCACTCCAGTTCTGCTTTGACACTGTTGGAAACAATTCTCATGTGAACCTTCCACACCTAGGATCACACTGATTCAGTTCAGCTGGGAGTTATAAATTGATCATTAGTTAATCCACTACACACTTTATTCTCACTTTATGTTTAATGTTTGTGCACTTAATAGAGAACTCTGTTCTTGGCTTAGGTACTTCATGGCTAGAATAAGCCCTTTCATTTGTTAGGTTATTTTCTTTCCTAAGATTAAAATTGTTTTAATTGACCATTCCCAAAATGTTTCATACTCCATCTCTGCACTTAAATTTCACATAACTTCTGTTCAAGAGATTACTGCAGGTCTCACTCTGTTGTTCTAAGAACCCTTAGTACTAGCCATTGTGTGACAAGCAGGTGAGGATGGGGAGACAAAGGCCAGGGATGGGGAAGAGGAAGTACTTCATTAAAACTCTAAAGGAAGGATGTTACAATAGTCTCTCTTATATGATGGTTTTCTTTCATTTATACCAATACAGTTCATAATTATTAAATGGAATTTTTCAGAAACAACGATTTACAAGTTTTAAATTGTGTGTTATTCTCAGTAAATGTTCCATTTCCCCTGGAATATGATCATCCTTCGCCCAGCAGATCCATGCTATGTATGATAAACAGCCATTGGTTACTTAGTAGCCTTCTCAGTAAATTGATTGTCGCAGTGTAGTAATGCTTGTGTTCAAGTAATCTTAGTTGCAAAACACAAGAGTAGTGACACTGTACATCACATACACCAAAGAGACAGCATAAAGTGCTTCCTTTAAATTAACAAGTGAACGTTTATCATAGGTACATGCATAAAAGGCAAAAAAAATAGGTTGTCTTTTCTAAAGACTATGTCCAGTTTATACAATCTTGTTTCTTCCCAAACACCTATCATTGGTCTAAATTTTGGAGCATCATTTACACCATCTAATTCATATAACACTGACTCGAGGAGAGAGACAATAATCCTCAACAAAGAGAGGAGTCTCTCTTTATAGAAAAGAGAACAAAATGAACTTTGAAGCTCTGGTGAGGAAAGGCTCTGGAACTGGAAAGGTGTTACAGAATTTGATCCTACAACCAGATCTAAGCCCCTCACTTGATGCTGAAGATGTGCTGCCCACAATCTCTACCTCAGCTCTCTGCACAACATGTGTCCAATCCAGGACTTGCATAGTTCTAAGAACACACTTATGGGGCAGTCAAGTTGGACCTGTTTGTGTACTATACCAGTCTACCCAGTCCCACTGAAGCATGAAGATCTCATCTTCCTCTGAGTTCCAAGCACTGTGCCTTTTTCGGTAGTGACATGGCATTGAATAAGATCTGAACTGTTTCAATACTCATGGCGTTTACAAGCTCATGGAATACAGGGAAAAATAGAGAAAATATTTAATTAATGTAATTATTGTCAGGAAAGTTTAATTACCAAATGCTATAAAAATACATTACTGAGAAATTTGACCTAAAATGACTTGGTTTGGTGGGAGGAGCTAGGTCAGTCTATGCTGAATGGTTATGTTGTGGGCCTCAATGAACACCAGGCTCCCAGTTACATAGTCTAGGTAGTAACTCACCTACTCCTTTTCTTCTGCACTGCACCATATTCCTGCTCTGGCCAGAAAAACCAATGTGTGAGCAGTGACTCTTGTGCATACTGGTACTTGCCCACTTATAGCATTCCCAGCTTCACAGATCCTGAAGGAAGAGGAAGAAAAACCTCAACTTGCTGTCATGACTAGTTGTGAATATCACACTACTTCTGGTAAGTTGATACCAAATCAAATGCACTTTATTTTTAAAAATTAAAAAAATATTTCCTTTCCTGCCAATATTACAGAACAAAACTATACTTGTCATACAGTCAGCTTCCATTTGCAATAAACATCTGATTTCATAAACTAACTTAATTGAATCTGCGTACTTGGCAACCAAAACAGTCTAGGTGAAAAGCACTCTGTTTTTCAAAATGTCAAGCTGACACCCTTGAATCCTGTCATGACATCAATAATTCTACCAAGAAGTTTGTGATGATTTTCAGAGCAAAGCTTCTAATAAGCATCGGTTTTTCAACAGCAGGTGGAGTATTCACATGAAAGATAAAAAAAAAAAAAAAAAAAAAAAAAAAAAAAAAAAAAAAAAAAAAAAAAAAAAAAAAAAAAAAAAAAAAAAAAAAAAAAAAAAAAAAAAAAAAAAAAAAAAAAAAAAAAAAAAAAAGCTTGTTTGGAGCAATATGCACAGAGATGTATAGAAAGTCTCTTTTTAAAAGTATCTTATTCAGCATGTTCTATATTCATGCTATTCTGGTTTTTATGCAAAAAACTAAATTCACTTATTCATATGTCTCTATTTTCCTAAGCTTTGCCCCATGAGCATAAACCAAGAAAAACTGACAGAGGATGTCAAGACATATGTGAGAAAATGTACACCAACCTAGCGTGTAAGATAGTTTCTATTATTTTCTGGTGGCTGCTGAACCAAATTACCACACACTTGGCAGCTTCAAACAGCACACATTTATTCTCTTATAGTTTTGGAGGCTGGAAATCTGGAATGAATATTAATAGGTTAAAATCAAGATGTGGAAAGGCTGAGTTCCTTCTGAAAGTCCAGAAGAGAATCTGTTCCTCATCTCTCAGTTTCCAGAAGGCATCCATACTCCACAGCTCATGCCTTTCTTTGTATCACCCCAACCTCTTGATTTCATCAATCTATCTCTGCATCTGCTCCAGTTGCTGCTTATCTCTTATTAGGATACCTGTAACTACCACCACCTGGGGAATCTCAAAATCCTTAACCACACCTGAAAAGTCCCTTTTGCCAAATAAGGTAACATATTCAGAGGTTTGGGTGAGAATTAGAACACAAATAACCTTGAAAGAGGGTTTACTCAGCATACCTTTTCCAAGATTTTCCCAATCTAGTTACAGACAAAACTGAATGAAGCCATTGTTAGCCAGCTCCATGAGTACAGGAAATAAAGCAAATCACCAAGTTTCCCCTCACTGATGAGCAGCTTTTCCGACTGTGTTTATGTGATGGAAATTCTATGTAAATGAATCACACTTTCATCCCCAAACACAGCTTCCAGAATAATTTTAGAAACATTCTTCCTTAAAATGAGAGATCATATGGGAGACAGAGTAGACACTCCTAACCTAGACTTAGGAGAATACATACCTCATCAACAGTGCCTTAGGCTGATGAAGATATTTCAGAGCCTCCCGCTCCTGTCTTTTAAATGAATCAGTTATATGTGAAGTATACTGATAACTATCAAAGAAGGTATTTTAAGTTTCTGGAAACAATAATAGAGAGAAGTTATGTATGATTAAAGAATGTTTGTCCTCAGGTATTTGGCACCATTGCTTTTTGTCACTGTGACTTCTCTAAATACCTAAAAACCTTGTCCGGCATGCCTTGAATTACTATAGGCAGTTACTTCACTTTCATTATGATAAATATTCACACAGCTACCCTACTCTGTTGTAAAAATTATGGCTTCTGAGAATTTGAGAAAACAGCATTTATTTAAGGTTTTCACTCCATAAGTCTCCATGCCTAGACAGTTGCCATAGGGAATATGAAGATGAAAGAGGGGCCTCCAGCGGTTCAGAGTCTTGTGGAAGGCACAAAGGATGTATTCTAGCATCCAGTGCAAGGTTACTGTGATCTGTTGTATAATGAAGACATTAACAAATGCAACAGAGAGAAACTGGGAGGGAAGAAATTAG
Source organism: Dasyprocta punctata (assembly GCA_004363535.1). Lineage (NCBI taxonomy): Eukaryota > Metazoa > Chordata > Mammalia > Rodentia > Dasyproctidae > Dasyprocta > Dasyprocta punctata. Next base: position 29,347 of record RJWM01007422.1, read on the forward strand.
TGGTGACTAAGGGGATCTGAGAGAGACGGTTGGAAGAGATATGTTTTTGTACAGGGCCTGAGGCTAAGAAATATCTTCAAAGAAGGAATACAATTTTAACAGATGGAAAAGATACAGCTTTCCAGGTTCACGAAGCTGATAAACTGAAAAAAAAAAAAAACCAGAAAGAAAAAAAAGAGCAGTTTACTTGTAGTAACATTGACATTGTTAACATACTGTCCAATATTGTACAAGCAATCCTGCTTTCAAAAATTTCTGCTTAGTCAAAAATTGTCAATAATGTGTTCAGAAATAGGCTTTCATTGATTTGAAGTAGTGGTTTCCTTTCATTCCCTATTCCTCCTACCACAGAACCTTTTGTTCAAAGAAAATTCCATTAGATGCCAAAAATCTAAATATATATGTCCAAACTACAGTTTAGTTCCTGAATGTCCACCATAGATTCATGTGATAAAGACTTGCTTACCAGACCATGGTGCTACTGGGAGGTAGTGGAGTCTGTAAGAGGTGAGGCCTAGTGGGAGGAAGTTATGTCATTGGGAACACTCCTTTGAGTGGCATGTTGGAATCTCTCTGTCTCTCTCTCTGTCCCTCTTTGTCATTCTCTATCTCTCTGTCTCTCTATCTCTGTCTCTCTGTCTCTCTCTCTCTGTCTCATTCCTGCATAGAATCTGCTATTGGACATGTCTGTTCCTTTGCTCACTCCATAGAAAGCCCTCTGCTCTTTTTCTGATGCTCTATCTAGCATTTTAGACTTACAGTAATGATCGTCTTTCAAGTCTTTCTTCCTTCTTGTGTAGCTATATTAATTTTCCCACTACTGACACACAATTCCTGACACATACTACTTCAAATGGAGAAACAATTTATTTAGCTAACAGTTTCAGAGGTTTAGTACATGGTCAGTGGCTCCAAGGCAGAAAAATGGTAGAAAGGCATGGTAAAGCAAAGATACTCAGTTCATTGCAGCCAGGAACAGAGCACAGGTAAAGAGAGAAAAAGGGCTTGGCACCCAACATCACATCCCTGTGACTCACCCAGACACACCCAAAAGGATGCTTTATTAATCTCTCAAGTCAATCAGTTTGTAAGAAAGATTAACCATCATAGTAGATAATTCCCCAGCTCTTCTTTTTTATTTTAAAAAACAAAACAGAGAAAGAGTAGAAATAATACAGAATTTCAAAAAAAAAAAAAAACAGTAAGAATTCAACATTAGTTAATATATTGCATATTGTTATCTTGTAAGTAGTTGTTCAGGTTACAAGATCTAGGCATAAAAAATGATCAGACAATCAAACAATGACAGCACAAACTATTATTTTTGATGAACTAACAGAATTAGTAGTATAGTTATCTATGTTGTACACTTATACATACATACAGTTATATGTGTATACCTACACACACATAATCTTTTCCTTTCTTCCATTTCTCCTTTCCCTTGTCCCAGTTCTTTAATTTTGAGCACTTTCTTTCCCTTTTATTATTACAATATCTATTGTACATTTTGGACCTTATTACTCTTTCAGTTTATTATTATTATTATGATTTATTTTTTATACTTGGGAGACAATACGATATTTACAAATGTGAGTCTGATTTATTTCACTTATGAGTATAGTCTCAAGTTGCTTCCATTTACCTATAATAGCCTCAAGATCATCCTTTTTATAGCTGAGTAATATTCCATTGTATAAAAATACCACATCTTTTTCAACCATTCTGCAGTTGATGGGAATTTTGGTTGTTTCCAAGATTTAGCTATTACAAATTGTGCTGCTATAAACAAGGGTGCACATGTATTGCTGTGACATGACACTTTCAGTTTTTGTGGGAAAATCCAGAAGAGGAATAGCTGGATTGAATGAGACTTCCAATCCTAGTTTTTTGAGGAAACTCCATACTGATTTCCACAATGGTTGCACCAGTCTACACTCACACCAACAGTGGAGAAGTGTTGCTTTTCCCCCACAGCCCTGCCATTTGTTATCAGTTGATTTCTTGATGACAGCCATTCTTTCTGGAGTGAGATGAACTCTCAATGTTGTTTTAATTTGCATTTCTTGAATAACCAGTGATCTTGAGCATGTCTTCATGTATTTATTTGCCATTCATAGTTCTTTATCTGAGAAGAGTGTGTTCATCTCAGATGCCCATTTTTGGATTGGGTCTTTGAATTTTGGGGGCCTTATGTTTTTCAATTCTTTATATGTTCTGAATATAAGTCCTTTGTCTGAGGGACAGTTGGCTAAAATTCTTTCCCATACTGTGGATTTTCTTTTCACTTTTTTGGTTATTTTTTTTGAAGTGCAAAAACTTTTTAATAAGATGAGATCCCAGTTGTTGATTCTTTAAAGTACTTCCTGTGCAGTTTATGTTTTGTTTATGAATTCTTTGCCTACCCCTATGTCTTCAAAATTTCTATCTAACTTGTCTTCCAGTAGATATAGTATTTCTATTTTAATATTTAGATCTTTGATCCATTTTGACTTTAGTTTAGTGCATGGTGATAGACATGGGTCTAATATCATCCTTTGGCATGTGGAAAGCCAATTTTTCCAGCACCATTTATTAAAGAGGCTACCTTACTTCCAGTGAACATGTTTAGCCCCTTTGTCAAATATAAGGTGGCTGAATGTCTTTGTAGTTGTGTTTGCATCTTCTAATCTGTTCCATTGATCCTCAGGTCTATTTTTTATTTTTGCCAGTACTGTGCTGATTTTACCACTGTAGGTTTGTAGTATAATTTTATGTCAGGGATTGAGATGCCTCCTGCCTTGCTTTTGTTGCCCAGAACTGCCTTTGCTATTCTAGGTCTCTTCTGTTTCCAAATGAATTTTAGGGATGTTTTCTCTAAATCTGTGAGGCATGTTAATGGTATTTTGCTTGGAATTGCATGAAATCTGTATAACACTTTTGGGAGTATGGACATTTTTACAATGTTGGTTCTTCCTAACCAAGAACAAGGGATATTTTTCAGTTTTCTAACATTCTCTTCAATCTCCTTTTTTAGAGTACTATAGTTTTCAGTGTATAAGTCTTTTACATTCTTTGTTAGGTTGATTCCTAAGTATTGCATTTTTTTTGGATGCTATTGTGAAAGGTGTTAGTCCCATAATTTCTCCCTCAGTGAGTTTGTTGTTTGTGTACAGGAACACTATTGATTTTTGAGTGTTGACTTTGTATCCAGTTACACTGCTGAATTTTTTTATTAACTCTAGTAGCCTTTTAATGGAGTTTTTAGGGTCTTATGTATAGAGTATCATTTCATCTGAAACTAGTGATAATTTAACTTCTTCTTTTCCTATCCTTTTTCCTTATATTTCTCTCTCTCTTGTCTGATTCTGCTGGCTAATATTTCCAGAGCTATACTGAATAGGAGTGGTGATAGTGGACATCCTTGGTGTGTTCCTGATTTTAGAGTGAATGCTTTCAATTTTTGTCCATTTAGTATAATATTGGCTGTTGGTTCCTCATAGATGGCTTTTATCAGATTGAGGTAGATACCATCTATTCCAAGTTTCTGCAAGGATTTTACCATGAACAAGTGTTGGACTTTATCAAAAGCTTTTTCTGTGTCTATTGAGATGATCATGTGATTTTTGTCTTTGGCATTATTGATGTGGTGTATTATGTTTATTGATTTGCATATGTTAAACCATCCCCACATTCCTGGGATAAATCTCACTTGGTCATGAGGTATAATCTTCTTGATGATTTGTTGCATTCTATTTGCCAGTATTTTATTGAGAATTTTTGCATCAATGTTCATTAGGGAGGTTGGCCTATAGTTCTCCTTTTTGGTTGGGTCTTTCTCTGGTTTTGGTATCAGAGTAATACTTGCCTCCAGGAATGAGTTAGGGAGGATTGCTTCCCTTTCAATTTCATTAAAGAGTTTGAGGAGTATTGGCATTAAATCTTCTCTAAATTTCTTGTAGAATTCAACTGTGAATCCATCAGGACCTGGGCTATTCTTTGTTGGTTAAGTTTTTAATAACATTTTCAATTTCAGTAACTGCTATTGGGTTGTTCGAAATTGCTATATCTTCTTGATTCAGCTTCGGTAATTCATACATTTGTAGGAATTTGTCCATTTCCTCTGTATTTTCCACCCTATGTGAGTAAAGATTTTCAAAGGAGGTATTCATGAACTTCTGAATTTCCATAGGATCTGTAATAATTTCTCCCTTTTCATTCCTTATTGCATGAATTTGAGTTTTTTTCTTTCTTTTTCTTGATCAGGTTGGCTAGAGGTTTATCAATTTTGTTTATTCTCTCAAAGAACCAGCTCTTTGATTCATTAATTCTTTGTATTGTTTTCTTAGTCTCAATGGCATTAATTTCTGCTCTGATCTTTGTAATTTCCTTTCTTCTATGAGCTTAGGGTTTGACTTGCTCTTCTTTTTCTAGAAGCTTGAAGTGTAGTATTAGGATTTTTATTTGTGCTCATTCCGTTTTCTTGATGTGACAATTTACTGCTATGTATTTTCCGCTTAGAACTTCTTTCATTGCATCCCACAAGTTTTGGTATTTTGTATCTGCATTTTCACTGAATTTTAGGCATTGTTTAATTTCTTCTTTAATTTCATCTGTAACCCATTGGTTGTTCAAGAGGTTGTTATTTAATTTCCATGTGTTTATGTAGGTTTTGCAGTTTCTTTTGCCATTAATTTCCAATTTCAATGCACTATGATCAGATAATATGCATGGGATAATTTTAATCCCTTTGCATTTACTTAAGCATGTTCTGTAGACTAATATATGGTCTATTTTAGAGAACATCCCATACGCAGCTGAGAAGAATGTGTATTCAGATGTGGTTGGGTAGAACACTCTGTAAACATCTACTAATTCTATTTGTTCACAGTTTTGGTTTAATTGTTATTTCTTTGCCAATTTTTTGTCTAGTTGATCTATGTCTTTGTGTCAATGGGGTATTAAGTTCCCCTATTACAATTGTGTCGTTGTTTATTTGGTTTTTCATGTCTATTAGAATTTGTCTTATATAGTTGAATGCTTCCTGTATTTGGTGCATATATATTTACGATTGTTAGCTCTTCCTCTTGAATTATTCCCCTGACAAGTATGTAGTGACCTTCTTTAGCTCTTTTGATCATGTTTGGTCTGACGTTCATATTGTCTGCAAGCAGAACAGCTACCCCTGCTTTTTCCTGGGTTCATGTGTCATGAAATACTGTTTTCCACCCTTTGACTTTTAGTCTGTGAGTTTCCTTGTGAGTCAGATGTGTTTCTTGTATACAGCATATTGTTTGATCCTGTTTCTTGATCCACTCTGCCAAACTATTTCTTTTAATAGGTAAATTGAGGCCACTTACATTGATGGATATATCTGATATGTACTGGCTCAACTTTGTCATGTTATTTTCCTGTTGTTGGTTTCCTGCTTTTCTCCCTTGTTTAATTGCTTGCCCTGTCTGGTGGTTTCTTTCTGTTGTTGTTCTGGAAATTGTGGTCATTTTTATCTCTCTCTAGTATGTCTTTCAGTACTCTTTCTAGGTTTAGTTTGGTGGACACAAATTTCTTTAGTTGTTCTTTGTCATGGAAGTATTTTATTTCTCCATTAAATTTCAAAGAAAGTTTTGCAGGGTACATCAATCTGAGTTGAAAGCTGTTTTTTTTCAGGGCTTCATACACCTCCCTCCAAGCTTGTCTTGACATGAGGGTTTGTGCTGAGAAGTCTGCTGTGACTCTCATAGGCTTTCCTTGATAAATGAGTTGTGTCTTCTCTAACAGCTTTTAGTATTCTGTTTTTATGCTGAATTTCTAAGACCTTTTTTTTTTTTTTTTTTTTGGCAGCACCGGGGATTGAACTCACAACCTCGCGCCTGCCAGGACAGGCGCTTAAGCCACTGAGCCAAACTCCCGGCCCTAGTGTTTTGAGGCAGGGTCGCACTATGTATTATACGTCTAGGTGTAGATTTATTTTGGTTATGACTATTTGGCATTCTATATGCCTCACTTATCTGTATATCTGATTCTTTTCCCATGTTTGGGAAATTTTCTGCTTTTACTTCTACAAATAGTTTTCCTATGTCATTTACATTGACCCCTGCATCTTCATTTATGCCTATTAGTCTTATATTGTTTCTTGTTACATCATCATGAAGTTGTTGAATTGTCATTTCATGTTGCCTCGTTATTTTTGAAAGTTCTTTTCTTTCCTGATTGCTAGCTGCTGTCCTGTTCTCAAGGTCCAAAATTCTATCCTTAGCTTCATTAAAATGGTTTCACCAGCTTTCAATAGAGTTTTTTATTTCTTGGATATCTCTTTGAATTTGTTTTATGCATTCTATTTCTTTTCTATGTTGTTTATTCGAGGTTACCATCATTTTCCCATGCCCCTGTACTTTTTTATCTGTGTTTTCTCTAGCTATGCTGAGCAATTCCTTTATTAAGGTTGTCATTTCTTTCTTTACATGAGAGATTATTTCTAATCTGATATCCTCTATGGCCTCATGGATTTGTTTCTTTATTTCACTTGCTATCTTTTCAGAAATTTCAGGTGTATAACTTTTAGTGTCCTCTATTTTTATGTCTCCTGTATTGTTCCTGATGGACTGGATGTGTGAGATTGCATTTTGCTTTTTTGTTTTGTCATTTTCACCTCTTGAGTTAGTATTTGGTCTTTCAATCCCACTAGTCTCAACCATCCATCATGTGTGTCTTAGGGTCCTACTGTGTGGTTGATGTTTGTCCAATTTCTGGGTCATACAATGAAGGGGAGGGCCAGTCACCTGAATTCCTCCTGCAGGGCCTGTTGGGTGAGTACTAGGTTCTTCCTAGGCTGACTAGCTTAAGAGCATTGATGTAAGTCTACCCTTAGTTCCTATTGTTACTATGGCTTCAGGCTGTTCCAGGCCACCAGATCTACCTGGCTATAGTATGTGCCTTGGCTGGGACCCTACTGTGTTTTGGGTGTCTCACAAGCCCTTTTTATTGCCTTCAGGTTGGGGGAGGCCTTGTCAGCACTCTCCTCAACCCACCTGGTGTTCTCTGTATGGAAGAAGGACTCACCAACACTTTTGCCAGGCTCACCAAGGTCCTACACCTGGGGGGAGGTCACTGATGCTCCTGTTTACCCACTGAGGTCCTCTATTTGAGGGGGAAACTCACCACACTGTCACAAGCCCGCTGAGGTCCCCTGTGTCAGTGAGGGGTTGTTGAGGCTCCCATCAGCCCACCAAGTTTCTACAGGTGGTGGAAGGGGTCGCTGACTGTCTGTGGGCTGTTGTGGTCTTTTGGGTGGGAGGAAGGGTGACTGACAATGCTGTGGGCCTCCTAGGTCCATTGGGCCAGGAGAAGGGGCAGTTGAGGATCCTGCCGCTGCCTTAGGTCTGAGGGGCGGGGAGGAGGGGCAGCCAATGATCCCGCTGCTGTCCTAGGTCCCGGCTCTCGCAACTTTCTGATGCAACGAGGTTGTTTGTTTTTCCTTTTTTATTTTTTTCTGTGCTGCCAAATAATTTGTTGGATTATAGATCATTGCACATGGTTGTTAATGGCTTGATTTCACTGAATAAACTGCAAACACTGAATAACATTTGAACAGCATGGGGGCAAAGACTTATCCCTTCTTACCAAATGCCTCACTCTTCACAGCTGCAGAGGAAAATTCCAAGGACTGGTTCTGGTCTCTGCCACCCTAAGTAGATTTGCAATCCAACCACAAAATGATCATGTCAATTCAGATCATTAGTATGCTCTAGTGTTCTATGCTAAACATTTGCCACTATTGTAAAAGTATTCTGTTTTGTGTAGAAAGCCAATCTATTTGTGATTATATTATTTCTGACAAAACCATTTTAATGATTTAATAAATTTCTCCTTTTTTTGCAGAAGCCTCTATACAGGCAGGTATTTGTTTGTTCTCCCAATACTTTTTAGAAAGCAGTGTGCTGGCATTTCTCACCAATCAGCTGCATTTGTTTTTAGCATTCACTTACCATATTGACAAGTTCACAGCTGCAGTAAAACCTGCATACTGTGGGATTTTTCAGATTGCTTTCCTTACTAAATTATTGTTCAAGATATAAAAGCTGCACCTGGTTTTAGAATTGTGAATATCTTAGTGAATGTGATTTTGGAAATAAGGTAAAATACAGTATTTGGATTTAGTGGGAATACCTAGATCATATTATTACCTTAGATGAAGCTGTCCTTAGTACAGGGATCATAATTTCTCTAAAGTCTAAAAAAATTCTATAAAGTTCTATGTGCCAGGGAAAGTTTTTTGCTCTGTTCTCTAGTACCACCTTCTTCTAAGGATGGCTGTGGATAAAGGTGTACCTGTGTTGTGACTTATGGCTAACTGTCCCACAAAGCCTCATGAAGTCATAGAGCTTTTACAGAGCTGGCTGGATATAGGGTGCGTGATGCTGGGACTAAGTTTGCATGGCTACTAAATGGGTCACTGATTTGTTTGACACATTTCTGAGTTTCGATAAAGTGAAGGCCCACCCTGGGTGTGAGTGCTACCCACCCTAAGGGCATGTAGCCTAGATATATTATAAGGGACACGAAGAGGGTTGCTGTGGTCACTTGTTGCTTGATATATTTGCTGCTGCTTGCCTTCCATGCCATAAACTGCTTTTTCTTCTCTGTGATGGCCCTCTGCCTTACTACCCTGCCTTGGAGCCAGCTGATTAAGGACTGAACGTTTTACAAGCTGTGAGCCAAAATAAACCTTTCCTCCTTTAACTTTAGGTTTGGGTGTTTTGTCTCATCAATGAGAAAAGTAACTAAAACAACATGGGAAGCCAGAGACCTGGATGTCAGTCCAGGCAACTGTATATACCAAGTATGGCATGATAAAGACTAGTGGTGGATAGCCTACAGCATATGTGCCACAGTGGATTGTTTGTTAGCATCAAAAGCTCTAAAACGTTTGCCATCATTGATATAAACAGACCACACTCAGTCTAATGCTCAGATTCCTCAGGAACACACAAGGAGTTTGACTCCATTGTCTTTAAGATTGTGTGTTAGGATCCATAAGAAGGTGCCTAAGAGTCATTCTCAGACCTGGATGCCAATGCTTGAAAAACTGTAGGAAAAGAAGAGACAACTGATGTTTCTAGACTTCAGTGATTAAATTTAAGACATATATTGTCCTGTTTTGTTTTTAACATGTCATTTTTTTATTTTATAATTAAGTTTATTTGTACAACTTAGACATGCATAATGATCACATTCATCATGGGAAGTTTGCTTCTGACTAGAAATTTCTCTTTTGGGGGGGGGCCTTTTTAAAACATGATTTCACTATGCAGTTCAGGCTGGCCTAGAGCTCACTTTGTAGCCCAGGCTGACCTTGAACTTGCAGCAATCCTCCTGCCTCAGCCTCCCAAGTGCTGGGATTACAGGCACCACCACACCCAACCAAAAATTTTATTATTAGCAAGGATGCTAACTATTCATCCCATTGTCATTAACACTGTTACCACAGCATAGGTTTTATGTTTCATTTCACTTAAGATTATGGTCTTTAATCACTTGAGTTTGGGAAATAAAGGTATTAACACTTTAATTTTCTCATTTATTCCTTAGAAGATTTGGAATTTATGGAAGAAAACTACTTCTGTTCTAATATTATAAAATCCTTTTTCTATGACTGTGTAAATTGTAGACTTTTTTACAGTTTTTTTCAATTACAAGTGTTCAGAGGAGGTAAAATTTGGATCTCACTCTCTCTGAGGAAAGGTCCTTCTTGACTCTTTTTTAAACAGTTTAACTGCCAGTGTCTTGCAGAAGCTCACCCAGATGACAGGAACCATGAAAATTTTATAATAGAGCCTAGGTGAGCCATTTTTTCCTGCAGAATCTAAGGGAGCAAAGACAGCTATTTTTTGCCACTAAGCATGTTACAGTTGCAATTAGAAGGGCATTGACAGGCTTTGCTGCTGGGTGAGATGATAGGGGGACCATAATGATGCTCAGTCCATGACCTTCCCATCTGGGAAATCACCATTCAAAGACATTCATCTTCCCCTTTAGTTGTAGTGTTGAAGCATCCTGACACATTTTCCTCAGGTTATAAGACCATTAGAGAGCCATTTCCATCTCTCCTAATAATAAACTATAAACTTCTGTGAAATGAAGGTGTAGTTTGGTTTCTTAATGGGATTAAACTTACTCATGTGCCATTGATCTCGGATTGAATTAGCTATGGATTAGCTAAGCTTTGGTGTTCCAAAGAATGTTCCTGTCTCCTTTGAATGTTTCCTATACATTTCCATAATCCTTTATGAACATTGCGGGTGGTCATCATGTTTCTACATATCTTGAATGACATACTGTTATATATACTCAGGCACAGCTATGTCCCCACACATCTCAGGTGTATGACTGTTATTGTTACAGTTTAGATCCAAAATGTCCCCCAAGTATGTCCTGTGTTGGGAGGGTGACTGGAGCAAGGGGACATTATAACTAACAGTGAATTTACCCATTGATGAGTTTAGTAGCTGAATGTGCTGTTAAGTGGTAGAGTTCGGTTGGAGAGGGGAGGTCACTGATTACAGGATCTGGAAGAGTGCATTCTTGCCCCACATCCTCCCTTCTCTCTCTGCTTCCTGGATGCCATGAGTTGATCACCTTTTCCTCCAAAATGCCCCTCTGCCATTCTATTTCTGCCTTGGAGCATGAGCATGGACTGAAACCATGAGTTGAAATAAATCTTTCTTTCTTTAAGTTGTGGGTGTTTGGTTTTCTGTCTCAGAAACAAGAAAGTGACTCAGACAGTTATACACACCTCAGGTGATATGGCTGTAGCTCACACACCTCAGATGAAATGACTGTGTGATACACACATACCTTTGATGCATGGCTATTGTCATATTTGTCTCGGGTAACCTATTTGTATTATATATGCTTTATGTGACCTTCAAAGTTCGTATGTGCCTCAAAGGAGAACTAAACAGATTAGGAAACTTACAGCAAGTGAGGAAAACTGCCTTTTAATTAAAAAGTGGACAATACTTCCTGGAAAGGAATCATGATGGAACACTTTCGTAGAAGGACTCTGAGCACCAAACATGTACTAGGTAGGTTTCTGATGTCAGACTACCTTTGGGAAGCATGGTTCTACCACGTATTCTCTGCAAACTTTACCAAGTTACTTCTTATCTCTGTGTCTTCTTTCATCATTAGCTAATGGAGATATTAACAATTCTGACCTTACAGGATGGTATGAGCCGAGGCATACCACTCTTCAGAGGGTGCAAGTCCTAGTCCTAGTGCAGTACCTAGAGATAGGGCCTAGACAGCAGTGATTAATTAAAACAAAGCTATTTGAATGGGCTCTAATCCAATGTGGCTAATATCTTAATAAGAAGAGGAAATTAGGACACACAGAGAGACACTAAGGATGTGCACAAAAGGAAAAGGCCATGTGAGGACACCAGGGACAGTAACCATCTGCAAACCAAGAAGAGAAGTTTTAGAAGTAACCAACTCTGCCCATACTTCTCAGTAGTGAGATAATGAATTTCTGTTCTTTAAGCCTCCCATTCTGTGATATTTTTGTTATGGCAGCTGCAATGAACTAATACAGTTATTTGAGGTTAATAAGTATTCACAAATTCTCTTTTTTCTTCTCTCTTCTGTGTTTTAGAGTTCTCACAAATAGGGAGTAAATATCTACCAATTATTCTACAAATACTCATGTATCCTTCTGCAGTCATTTATTAGAATCTCAATTTCCACATCCATAAAAATGGAGATTGTACTTTTTGATCTAAAAAGTCAAGTTGATAAAAAAAATCAGTGATTTAAAAATAGATTCAAGTTTGATGAGAAAAAGCTTCTGGAGAAACCAGAGGTTGAGCCCAGCACCAAACAACTAGGCCTGAGCTGTGAAGAAGAACAGAAAGAATAACTATGTTGGTGATTTTCCAGTTTAGACAGAGGCCTTGGAAGCTACATCAATCCCCTCTGAGTCAGAGAGGGCTAAAGAGGTAAAGCTGCAGAGAGCGGTATGCTGGGTGGGAGAAAGGACAGAATGCAGAAGCCACATATAAAATTAAGGGTGGGCAGAGTGTGTTAGATGTAATTAGTTTTCACACGTATCAAATATCAAAAAGGGAATTTCATCTCCGAAAAGTTAAAGACAAGATTTGAAAATTTACTCAGGAAACATAGCTAGCATTTTAGGAACAGAAAGATATAGAAGAAGAGACAAGAGGATGTGAAGAACAGATGGCAGAAGTAGAGCGTTTTATAAATAACCATATGTAACTCTCAGACTTTTAACATCCAATAGACTTATCTCTGGCCACATAGCTTGACTTCTTCCTGGAATGAGAAATATATTTTTGGAAAACGGGGCATCAAAATTAACTTAAATTAAAGAAAGCTGTATGTACTTGTTTTGCATTTTAGCACATTTTAAACTGCCTTTCACACAAATAAAAAAAATAATTAATACAGAATACATCATTCAAGTAATAAACATGACATGGCAGGAAATAGGTTTTTTAATTCAAATTTAACCCTTGGAAGTGAAACTCAAGCTCTGGGTTTTATCCTCAGTTAGTCTTCATCAACTGTGATTTAGAAGGTATGTCTCATCTTAGCTGTCTGAAAATATTATTCAAATTTTTAGTGTTAAGCAAGCATGCACCCGGGATCCATAATGCCTAATGCTTGCTGTCGAAGCAAACCCTCAGAGGGCCACACTTGGAAACTTTTGCTTCATAACTGTGGAGAAAAACGATGTTATCTCGGGAGCTAGCAGCCATAGACTAGGAAAACCATGACTCCAGAGACATCTCATTCTCCTCCCTTCACTACCCTAAGTGTTATTGCTGCTAAATGGAAATGAGCCCAAACTCTAGCTCTCTCCAGATGGTTTAGGATATTTTATCAATGGAAAAGCCAAAAGAAATATGTATAGCATTTCTATGAAATATGAGTTACCTTTATTAATTTGCGTAAAGAAAATACTTTCTAAAGTTTCATTGTTATGCTTTAACTCTTGCTAACTTACCACACAAGGTTTTAAATGGAAGGATAAATATAACCGAATTTTCAGCTCTGATGCATTTTCTTTTAATATGGACCTTTTGTGGAAACCTTACAGGAGAGAGACTAGGAAAAACTGAAGTCCTGCACACCTTACTTCACAACAAAAAGCCCATTGTTAAGGATTACAGAACAGATAATGCATGTGTAGTGGAAAAAAGATTCATCTGAAGGAAGGGAGATGGTCCTTATCCAGTCTGCCATCTACTAATTGTATCATCTTAGCCAGGTCCTTAAATTAGAGAAAATTTAGCTCTCTCATTCATAAAGTGACAAGATATTATTTAAATATTCTATAACTCTAATATTCCTTAATGTGTGTACTGTGAATGGAACCCAGGGCCTCTCACATGCTAAGAACTTGCTCTACCTCTGAACTACACCCGAACTCCCAACTTGGATATTCTTGATTCCCTAGCAACTGAATCCTGTATTCTAGCTGTGTATCTCTCCTGTGTAACCTCAGATGGCTAGAGCAAAATTCCATATGTTGGGTGTCTTAAACAACAGATATTTATTTCTCATGGTTCCAGAAACTGAAAAGTACAAGATTAAGACACATTCCTGTCTGATGTCTCATGAGGGCTTCTTCCTGGTTCATGGAAGGCAGCCTTGTCATTGAGTCCTCACCTGTTTGAAGGGATAAGAGATGTCTCTGGGGCCATTCTTACAAGGGAACTAATCCCATTCATGTCCACCCTCATGATCTAATCATTTTCCAAATGCCAAAAACTGCACCTCTTGATACCATCTCATTAGGGTTAGAATCTCAGTATATGAATTTAAAGGAAATCAACCTTTAGTCCATACTCGCTTCTGAACTTCTTGCTTGTTAACTGCCTGGATTCTGCATCAGGTAGTGCAAAATACAACACTGTCATTACCTATGAACAGATTACAGTTTAGAAGCAACTTATAAATCCTTTTATTCAGGAGCACGAAGTGAAGTTATTCGTGTGCAAAACATACATATCTATGCCCTCTGTATAAAGTTAAGTTTTAGGTAAAAAATGTGAAATAAATTAACAGTAATAATGAAGAGTAATGCCTACCACTTACTTAGCATGTATTCTCTCACCAGGCACTATACCAGTAATTCATATCCATAGTCAATCAAGTATTTGTGAAGTCATCTGCGTGGGCCCATTGTTGTCACAGGTGCAGGGCAGAATCATCATTAGTGTTGCCCTTGAGGTTCCAGCACCCTGAGCTCAGTGGGGTTAGCTGACAGAGTCTATAGTATGATATTATAAGTGCCAAGGGGAACATGAAGAGGGCATTTACCCATACCTTGGTTTCGGCAAACACTTTCAAAAAGCCTTTCCTTCAAACTGGAATCTGAAGGCGAAAGAAGACAATGGGTTATCATACATCCACAACAGAACAAAACTGCTAATGAAAGGCAGTGGCATAAATTGGTTTAACCAAGTTATTGCCTCATTATCCAATTTTAAGCTTATGTTATGTGATTTCCACTCATACCCTGTCACCTTTGGCCTTCTTACAACTTTCCTCTTGTGTGGTTATTTGTGATATGACCCACTTGTTCCTCATTTCACTGACTCAAAATCCAATGCACTGTGCAGCTACTGACCTCCATATCTAATGACTAATGCCAGACTTACGTAAATAAGTTCCCTCTTTCAAACATATTTTCTTTAAAGTAATGTATTAGCCAATTTTCCCATTGCTGGGACTCAATATCCAACACCCATAATTTAAGAAAGAGGAGTTTTCTGCTCACAGTTCATGGGCTTCAGTCCAAGATCAGCTGACTTCAAGGCAGAAACGTCATGGCAGAAGGGTGTGATGGAGCAAAGTTGTTCAATTCATGAAAGGAAACAGAGCAGGGGAATCATGCTAGAGAATAATCAAGGACCTCTTCAGTAACAAGGACAGGAGGAAAATTCATGATCCAATATTTAGTTTTGTATCTGGCCCTTTCTTTAACTCACCAATTCTCTTCTCTAATACTCAAAATCAGAAGAAATTGGAAACAGAACAGTGCATTTCCTTCAGTATCAATTGCCTTGCTATCTCTAAGTACCATTTAGTTCAGTTTCCATAGCTCCTAGAGAACATTGACTTTTTGATCTGAAGTAGATCTTAATTCTCTCTGTCCTTTTTTCTAAAATAAATGCAAAATAACCATTTCATTGCTCTAGTATTTCTTTGTGATCAGAAATAAGTCCTTGAAAGCCTCTTGGGTGAAAACATGCTATCTTTTATCCATATTGTGTTCAGTGATCTGAAACTCCTTATTGAGACCATCTTTGTCATGCTCATTTTTTAATTCTTAGAGCTCTAACCCATCCTCCTTTTGCTCCTGATCACCCTCATGACTGTCTCAGATCTCCTTCTTGGCTTCTCTTTTGCATTTTGTAACCATGTCATTTATACACTAAGCCATTGTTCTTCATTACCCTTCCTTACCCGATGTGTTTCTATAGTTCTGTTATCACATCTTTATACACATTAGTAACTTCATTTCTACAGTTGCACTTTCTCTAACCCCTTTGATGTTTAGACAAAAATGACTTTACTCTATCACTCTCAAATGAATAGATCAGGATACCAGGATGAAATGATATTTCCAAAACAACTTACTTTTTCCTAGGATTGGTTTGAAAACCCATGAACTATGTCCATGGAATTATAGAAGAGAAACTAAATTAAGTAATTCCTTTATTTGGACAATTTTACCTTCATGTTTATTATGCTTTTTTACAGTCAGCTAAAAATGAGATATTTATCTGTTACTGAAACAAATTCGTTTCCCATGATTATGCCATGTTTTTTTCATTTAACTATCTTGTTTGGGATCCTTAGAATCTCTCTTGAAATAAACAGGCAATGAGGTCCAAACTACCCTGCTACTGTAAGATGCAATGAAGAGTGGCATCCACTCCCTGTCTGCCATCTGGGTGCCTGGCAGAGTTGAATGCTGTAGGGCTTAGCTGCAACCAGTCTTCATGGAGTTCTGCTACAGGACAACAGCCTCTGTGGGAACTATCTTGAGTAAAGTGGATTTTTCACAAATAGTCCCTAGGTTCATGAGATAAGGAAAACAAGAAGACCCACTAAGTTCGTTTGGGACAAAGGTAAGTTATTTGGGACACATTGAATTTGGGAGCCTGTGGAATAGCTAAATATGGGAAATTGGACAGAAGACTATGAACTCAGGACAGAGTTGTGAGTGAAACACAAAGACATGCCAGTCAACTACTACAAGTCCCTGGCTTAGGAACATTTGAGTTCCAGACTTTCATAGATGTCAACAGACCTCACATTACAAACATCTGTAGATGCGAACAAATTGCAGAAGTAGCTCAGGTGTCTGCAGAAATTTTTGCAGTTGTACTGTTGTGTGCTTATTATACAGTGTGACAGTAGCCTGTAATCAGAGCCCACAATGTCCAGAAGTAATAGGAAAAGCAGCGGTGATGTTGAGGGGGCTGCCAGGAAGTGCAAAGCAATATACATCGTGTATTTGCGTCAAAAGTGTAGAAGGCTCACTTTGTTGGACTTAAGAATGAATCCAACTGATGGACATTTGCCCCAAACAGAACTTGTTCTTAAGTCTGGGACTCACTTATAGAGGAAAAGAGATGTTCAGAGAGTGTCTTAATTACTTTTCACTCACTGCTGAGACAGAATGTCTGACTCCCAAAATTAGGAAAGGAAAGGTTTATTTCTTACAGTTCTCAGGGGTTTCAGTCCATACTTAGTTGGCTCCAAGGCAGCATGGTGTGGCAGGGCAGTCATTCATGGCGGCTGCCCAACAGCAATGCAAACCCATGAGAGAGAGAGAGAGAGAGAGAGAGAGAGAGAGAGAGAGAGACCTGCCTCTCTCTTACACTCTATGTCAGCTCCACCCCTGGGCAGGTGCAGCACTCACATTACCAATCCCAGCACCAGACAACAAACTAGTCACAAATGCCAGACTCAGCCCTGTCCATGCCACAATTACATGAGACTTTGTGGGGACACAGAATCAAACTCATATAGAGAGGGAGGAGGCCTATGAAGGTACTGCGAGGACCACCAACATTGCCAGGAATGAATACAGAAATAAGAATACCCAATGGAAATAAAAAAGAATTAATCCGAGAAATGAAAGTAAAAGTAGAATAATAGGGTATTACAAACAAAAATAAAAGAAAGTGAATCAAGATAGAGTATTACTGAGAAAGAAAAATACAAGCAATAGATAAAATGAAATAACAGCTGAAAAATATCCATTGAATTTTTAATTGAGGCTATATTCACATCCACATTTTAAAAGCTTACAATTCAGTTATTTTTACTATGTGCACAAAGTTGTCTAATTGGCATCACAATCTAACTCCAGAACACTTTCATTAACCCAGAGAAAGCCAAGACCCAGTAACAGTCACTTCCCAGTCCCTCTCACCCTAGGCCACTGGCAACTACTCGTTTGCATTCTGTTTCAGTGGTCTCACATATTTTGAATATTTCATCTAAATGGAATTATACAATATATGTATAATTGTTGTATACAATATGTACATAATTTCTTTTTGTATCTGGCTTCATTTACTCAGCATGTTTTAGGATTCATTCATGCTTAGTATTAGCATTTCATTCCTTTTTATGACTGAATAATATTTCACTGTAATGGGAATTGATTTTTTTCAGCATTTTTGCTTCCTTACATTCAAAAAGAATGAAAACCTGCCATAGGACAGAAAATAAAGAAATAGGGAAGTTTCTTTCTCTTCCCTGAATTCTATTCCAGTGCCTCTCCTGGAGTCTCTGTTATCCACTACTTCTGTAAGCTTTGGGGCTAGCAAGACAGTGTTTGTCACCAATCACATCAGAAAGGAGCAAAGATACAAGATCATTCAGAGATACCCAAGGACATAAAAAATGGGTACAACTGTATTATGTATGTTTGTTACATATTGTTTCAATGTCAGTCCATCAATTAATACTTAGGATTTTTTTTACACTTTTGTGTGTTTATTGAAAATGTGTAGTCTTGAGGCTGAGGCAGGAGGATCATTGTGAGTTTGAGACCAGCCTGGGCTACAAAGTGAGTTCAAATCCAGCCTGAATTGAATAATTAGACCCTGTCTCAAAAAATAGACCCGGGAATTTACCTCAGTGGCCTAAGCACCTGCCTAGCAAGCACAAGGTTGTGAGTTTGATCCCTGGTACCAAAAAGAAAAAAAAAAGAAAAAGAAAAAGAAAAAAAGGAAAGAAAAGAAAATGTGTAGTCTTTACTTTTTATCTATTCAAGTCTTTCATCCTTTTTAAAAGAATAGTTTGTCTTATTATTGAGTCATAAATACAAGAACTTTGCCATACACACATTGTCAATATTTTCTCCCAGTCTGTGGTTTGCCTTTTCATGAATGTAATGGCGACCTTTCCAGATCAAAATTTTTAATTTTGATGGACACTAATTTGTAATTTTTAATTTTTAAGTCCAATTTGTATTTTTATCTTTTAGTTAGAACATTTTGTGTCTAAGAAATAGCTGCGTACCCCAAAGTCACAAATTTTTCCCATTTATTCTCTTGTTTAATTTCTCTGTTTAGAATTATAATACGTGTCAAATTAATTTTTGTATATAGTACCTATGAGATACATGTTGTAATGTATTTTATATTCAGTTAGACCAGTTCTAATTGCTGAAAACACTGACCTTTTCCTCATTTAATTAGTTTGGCTCCATTGCTGAAAAATCATTTGATCACGCAAGTTTAAGTCCATTTCTGAACTTCATTCTATATATGTATTCTTACACCATAGTGAATAAAATCAATTTCATCCTCAAAATATTTTGTATTCTCATAAAGATTTTAGAATAGGATTGTGAATTTCTACTCTCCCCACGAAACAAAGTCTTCTGAGACTTCTTAAAATTACAATTACGTGAAATATGTGAACCATAACAAGGTTGAATCTGTTAATTTACATTTTTAGTGTATAGATTTTACATATTATCAATATTGTCTTTTTCAAAATATGAACAGTTATATAGGCCTGTTTAAATTTCTTCCATTAAAGCATTATAATTTTCAGCACCTTGGTCTTGCACATGTAATATACATTAAATGCTGAGAATATTCGACTCAGTCACAAAACATAAAAACTTCTGTAGTATGTCAAACATCGGCAAAATTTTTGAAGTATTTAAAATACAGGCAATTTAAAGAGAAAATTCTTTGTTAGTACAGATAATTTATAAGATATATTAGGCAAAGATAAATAGTTACAAAGTGGAACATTTGTGTGTTAAATGTAGGCAGAAAAAAGGATGGAAGGAGTAAAATGTACCAATATTCATAAGGCACCTGGAAACTAAATATTCATGATACACTAGAGATACTTAATAGTCAGAATACATTAAATATGTATAAGATGTGTATGGTACTAAAAATACATGTGGCATAAAATATTCAGGATTCACTAAATATTCACGTATTTAATATATATTCAGTATTAAATACAATATTCATGAAGTCTTAATTTGCCACTCACTGGTGATGTCCATGCTGGCCCCAAGAAACACAAAACCCATGGCTACACCTGTGACAGGGTTTCCTTTGCTCCTGTCTCTCCAATAAAGCAAGGATGTCTCACTGGCCTCGAGTACCTGCATCTGCAATGCTCAGACCTCAGAAACTGTCTTTGTCACCACACCATTATTCAGGAAGGCTGATGATGCAAAGCCAGAGGCAGGACAAGTGAATGTAGCATAGCTTAGAACTCACACAAGTGGAGCCCTTCAAACACCTTTCACCCTCTTCCAAAGTATATATTTTTTAAAAAGCGACCATCTTTTTCCTTGCTCTTTTTGCTTTGTGTAGTTGATGAATTAAATAAACCATGTGATTTGGTCTCTAGGAATATCTTAATTTAGTTCCAAGACATACAGAATAGTATCAAGATAATTTTCCAAATGAGTGTGCATTTTTTTAATTAATGTATTCTTAAATATTTTGTGGGGTTTTGGTCTTACGGTAAATGCATTTTTTTAATTAACCATCTCTCTCTCTCTCTCTCTCTCTCTCTCTCCTCCTCCTCCTCCTCCTCCTCAGGGTTTTTTCAAATGCATACCAAATAGTTGTGTTACCTGTAAAGACAGTGTTACTATTTAATGGGTGTATGTTTTTGCATGCCTACATGTATTTGTGGTACTGGGGATTGAACCCAAGGCCTCCACACTGAGCTGCACCTCCAACTGCTTTCCACTTTTTTTATTTTGAGACAGGGTCTCACTAAGTTGCCAAGCTGCCCAGGTTGGGCTCAAACATATAGTCCTCCTGGTTCAGCCTCCCAGAATGTTGGAATTATAGGTATGTACCACCACACTGATTACTTCTTAATTTGGAATTTAACTGAATTTTTCCTTGTCTTCTTTCACTATCCTATTTCAAACAACGCTGAATAGAAATGACGAGAGTGGATATCCCTACCGTGCTCCTTTTCTGTTATAGTTTATAGCTAAACTGTCCCCGCAAAGCCTCATGTGCTCATAGATGGAGCTTGAGGAGGTTGCTGAATCACAGGACCATGTTATTCATCAGTGGATAAGTTTGCAACTGAGTGTGATTTGGACAGGGAAGCCTGGCTGGAGAAGAAAAGTCACTGGAGGGTGACCTGGAAGGGGATATCTTCCTCCCTCCTCCCTTGATCTCACTCTGCTTCCTGCAGCCATGCCTTGAGTTCTTGCTCTTTGACATGCCCCTCTGCCATGCTTCTCTGCCTTGAGGTCAGTTGACTATGGACTTCTACAAACTGTGAGCCAAAATAAAACTTTCGTTCTTTAAACTGTGGGTGTTGGCATAAGTTTGTATATATATATATGTAAGCTAAAATGACTATGCTACTAAATGTATTAGTTATTGAAAAAGAACAGTTAATACTCACACGATTAGATCAATTTTACATGTCTATATCTGTTAATGTAAGCAACCCTTTCGAAGGTAATGATATGCAATATTGCAACCATTGTCAAATTCCTATCATCTTGTTTTGTAAACATATAATGTTACTGTTTTGGATTTGTTGTTGTTTGTTTGTCTCATTTGCTTTTTGTGTTTCTTTTCTGTGTCTTTTTTCTCTTAAATAAAAAAAAAAAATCTGCTAAACTGTGGGTGTTGGGTATATGTCCCAGTGATGTGGAAGTTACTACAACTCTTTGTTAGGGAGAAATGTTCAATACTGTACTATTACCATTATCATAGCTGTAAGTTGAGAAGTATCTTTTCTGCTCCTATGTGGTTGGCAACTTTTATCATGTAAGGATGCTGAATTTTGTCAAGTGATTTTTTTCTGCATCTTCTAGCATGATAACATGTTGTTTCTTTCATTCTATCAATATAATATATTAAGTTAATTGACATTTTTCAATTTTGAATCTCCCTTGCATTGCTAGGGTAAACAACACTTCATAGTGCTTTACCATTTTTATGTATTGCCAGTGTAGGCTTGTTAAAATTTTATGAAGAATTTTTGCACTTAAATTCATGGAGAATATTAGGCTGTAATTTTCTTTGTGTAATTTCTTTGTTAGGTTTAGCATCAAGTGAATTTTTTTATTTTATTTTAAACAGAAAAAGTAAAAATAACAATAAAACAGAGTTTCAAAACAGGTTAGCAGCAGAATAACCATGATCAACACAATGTCTACCATTATATTCACAATAGTTGTCCAGAGTAAAAGATATAGCCATGAAACATTGTCCAAAAAAAATACTAGCACACAACTTCCCCCTCAAAACTACCTATATAACTATCTTAACCAAGAAAAACTAGCTATATAACTATCTCAACTATCTTACGTATATATGTATTTTTTCCTTTTCCCTTCCTTCCTTTCCCCTTTTTCCAATCACAGTTTTTCATTTTTCTTTTTTTTTTTTAACAGTTCCTTCTCTATTCACAATAGCTATTGTATGTTTTGGATCTTCTTTACTCTTTCAGATTCTGACATGAGGGAGACAATACAATGTTTGCACATATGAGTCTGATTTATTTCACTTATGAATATGATCTCGAGTTTTACTCACTTGCCTATAAATGTCTCAAGTTTATCTTTTTTATGGCTCATATTCCATTATATTAAAAAACCACATCTTTTTTATCCATTCTTTGGTTGATGGGCATTTGGATTTTTTCCAAGGTTTAGCTATTACACATTGTGCTGCTATAAACATGGGTACACATATTTTGCTGTAGTATGACATTTTTAATTATTCTGGGGAGATACTCAGAAGGGTAATAGCTAGGTCAAATGGAACCTCTAATCCTAGTTTCTTTTTTTTTTATTTTAAAGATAAAAAAACGCAGAAAACAAAAACAAAAAAGAGACAAACAAACAACAACTGCAACAACAAAAAACCCAAAATAATAACAATATAGGCTTTAAAAACAAGATGATAGAAATTTAACAAAGGCTGTTATGTTGCATATTGTTATCTTCAAAAGAGTTGCTTAGATTACCAGATATAGACATGCAAAATTAATCAATCCATATGAATATTAACTGTTCTTTTCTGTGAACTAGTAGAATTAATAGTATAATCATCTTAGCTATCTTATGTATATATACAAATTTACATCTTTTTCCTTTTCCCTTTCTTCTTTTCTCCCTTCCACTATCCTAGTTGTTTTTCCCCTTGAGCAGTTACTTACCCTTTCACATTATGTGTTGTATATTTTGGATCTTATTTACTCTTGCGGTTTCTTATGCTAGGGAGACAATATGGTGTTTACACATGGAGCCTAATTTATTTCACTTATGAGTATAGTCTCAAGTCACATCCATTTACCCATAAAAGCCTTGAGTTGATTCTTCTTTATAGCTGAGTAGTACCCCATTGTGCAAAAATACCACATCTTTTTTATCCATTCCTCAGTTGATGGGCACTTGGGTTGTTTCCAAGATTTGGCTATTACAAACTGTCTTGCTATAAACATGGGTGTACATATATCACTGGTATGATGTTTTCAATTCTTCTGGGAAAATGCCCATAAGAAGGAGAGCTGGGTCAAACGGGACCTCTAATTCCAGCTTTTTAGGGAATCTCCACACTGATTTTCAGTGGTTGCACCAGTCTACACTCACACCAACAGTGGAAAATGGTTTCTTTTTTCCCACAGCCCTGCCAGCATTTGTTACTGGTTGACTTCTCAACGATAGCCATTCTTTCTGGAATGAGATGGAATTTCAGTGTTGTTTTAATGACCAATGATGTTGCACGTTTTTTTCGTGTATTTATTTTCTGTTTGTATATCTTTCATCTACGAAGTGTGTATTCATCTCAGATGCCCATTTTTGGACTGGGCCTTTGAATTTAGGAGGTCTGATTTTTTTCAATTCTTTATATGTTCTAGATAAAATTCTTTCATCTGAGGGATAACTGGCTATCAGTTTTTCCCCACTCTGTGGGTTGTCTTTTCACTTTGTTAGTGATTTCCTTTGTTGTTCAAAAGCTTTTTAACAAGGCAAGATCCCATTTGTTTTTTTCTTTGTCGTATTGCCCATGCAGTCTGTGTTTTGTTCATGAAGTCTCTGCTGACAACTATGTCTTCCAGATTTCCACCTATTCTCTCTCTCTCTCTCTCTCTCTCTATATATATATATATATATATATATATATATATATATATATATATATTTTTTTTTTTTTTTTTTTTTTTTGTACTGGGGGTCAAACTCATGACCTTGCACTTACTAGGCAAGCACTTGAGCCACTGAGCTAAGTCCCTGGCCCTCTTCCAGTACATTTAGTGTTTCTGTTTTAATATTTAGATCTTTGATCCATTTTGACATTAGTTTAGTGCATGGCAATAGACATGAGTCAAGTTTTAGTCTTTGGTACGTGGAAAGTCAGTTTCTCCTGCACCATTTATTAAAGAGACTATCTTTCAATGAACATGTTTAGGTCCTTTGTCAAAGATAACGTGACTTAATGCGTTGAGAGTTGTATCTGAATCTTCTACTCTGTTCCACTGAGCCTCAGGTCTGCTGTTTGTTTGTTTGTTTGTTTGTTGTTTTCTTGCCAATACCATGAGGATTTTATCCCAGTAGCTTTGTAGTATAATTTCAGGTCAAGGATCATAAGGTCCCCTGACTTGCCTTTGTTGCTCAGAATTGCTTTTGTTATTCTAGGTCTCTTCTGGTTCCAAATGAATTTAAGGAATGATTTCTCTAGATCTGTGTGGTATGCTAATGGTATTTTGATTGGAATTGTATTAAATCTATATGACTGTTTTGGGAGAATGGCCATTTTCTCTATATTGATTCTTCCTATCCTTGAGAAAGGGATATGTTTTAATTTTCTGATATATTTTTTGATCTCCTTTTTCAGAGTATTGTAGTTTTCAATACTGAGATGCTTTACTGCTTTCATTAGCTTGATTCCTAAGAATTTCATTTTTTTGGATGCTATTGTAATGGGTGTGGTTTCCCTAATTTCTCTCTCAGTGATTTTGTTGCTTGTGTATGGGAGTGTTATTGATTTTTGAATTACTGACTTTGTATCCAGCTACACCACTGAATTGAGTTACTAAATTCACGAGTCTCTTGGTAGAATTTCTGGGGTCTTCTATGTAGAGTACCATGTCACCTGCGAATAATGATAATTTAGTTTCCTCCTTCTTATGGATTAAAAACTGGTGGTCAATTTAGCACCAGCTGAATTACGTCAGCATGGTGTTGAGTAAAGATGGCCCACCTAAAGAAAGTTGCCAGCATAAATAGAGACATGCAGAAGAAGAGGGAGACCTTGTGGGTTCTTTCAAGAGTTGCTGTTTCAAGCCAATCGTTCTCCTGGCGGTGCTTGTCCTGCTGGCTTCATCAACATGGATTCGGTCATTATCATCAGAGAAGCTTGGGACCTCATTAGTGAGAGTGGCTGTGGTTCACCGTGGGGGAGCTCTGCTCCTCACATTGTGCATAGCTTCCTGGCTCCGGAGGGGAAGATGTGTGCTGCAGAAGCTTATCATGCTGGGCTTCCTGACCTGTACTCGACTGTTCTCATAGTCGGAGGAGCATGGGACCTCATTGCTGCTGATGAGGGGTGTGGTACTCTTCAGGGCAGCCCCACTCCCTATTTTGAGCGTGACTTCTTGGCTCTAGTGTAGAACCCTCAGCCTGCTGCACAGTTCCTTCACCCCGCTGGCATTGACTTCCTAGTTTCCACCTCTGACCTTCGGCCTTCCCAGCACAGAACCATAAAATAGACTGGCATGAGTCCTTATTGTGGGCTCTTAGATTTCCAGCTGGATTTGTGGGAGGCATTGTCATGCATTTTGGGTCTTTAGCTGGACTCATGCAGGACATTGCTGTGGGATCCAGGCCCTTGCCTGAATATCCCGGGTCTTTAGTGTTGTGGACAGATTTTCTGCACTTTGTTGTGTTTAACTCTGGGTGACTATTATAAAACAGTATTACAAATTCCTTGTCCTTATGCAGTTGTTCTCCCTGTAACCCCTGACTACAACACTCTTTTTCTATCTTTATTCCTTTTATTTCTCTGTCTCTTGTCTAATTGCTCTGGCTAATGTTTCCAGAACTATATTTAATAAGAGTGGTGACAGAGGATATCCTTGTCTTATTCCTGATTTTACAGTGAAAGCTTTCAGTTTTTGGCCATTTAGTATGATGTCAACTGTTGGTTTTCCATAGATGGCTTTTATGAGATTAAGATAAAGACCCTCTATTCCAATTTTCTGTAGAGTTTTTATTACGAATGAGTGTTGAACTTTATCAAATGCTTTCTCTGCATCTATTAAAATGATCACGTGATTTTTTTATTTGGTTCTGTTAATATGCTATATTACATTTATCGATTTTCATATGTTGAACCATCCCTGCTTCTTTGGGATGAATCCTACTTGATCATGGTGTATAATCTTCTGATGATTTGCTGTAACTTTTTGCCTGTATCTTATTGAGAATTTTTGCATCTATGTTCATTTGGAAGATCGGCTCCAGAAATTATTTTTGAAGTATTGTTTTCCTTTCAATTTCCTTATAGAGTTTCAGCATTAGTGATATTAGTTCTTTGTCGGTAAATTTTTAAATAGGTTTTCAATTTCATTGACTGATATTGGGTTATTTAGAATTTTTGTATCTTCTTGAGTTACTTTTGGCAAGTCACATGTGTCTACGAATCTGTGCAACTCTTCTGTGTTTTTCATCTTATTAGAATATAGGATCTCATCATAGGTATTGATGATCTGAATTTCTGTAGGATCCATTGTGATTTCCCCCTTTTCATTCTTAATTGGTTGAATTTGTGTTTTTTCTTTCCTCTTTTTGATGAGGTTAGCTAATGCTTTATCAATTTTATTAATTCTTTCCAAAACAAACTTTTTCATTCACTGGTTCTTTGGATTGTTTTCTTAGTCTCAATTGCATTAATTTCTGTTCTTATCTTTATAATTTCCTCCCTCCTATCAACTTTGGGTTTGATTTGTTCTTTCACTAGAAGTTTGAGGTTCAGCATTAGGTTATTTATTTAAATTCATTCTGTTTTCCTGATGTGAGGATTTATCCCTATAAATTACCCTGTAATCATTGCTTTAGTCACATCAAATAAATTTTTCAGTGTGTTTTAATTTGATTATCATTTAATTGAAAATATTCTTTTATTTCCCTTATGATTTCTTCTTTACTGATGAGGTATCTAGAAATGTACTGTTAAATTTTCAAATATTTCATAAATTTTGAAAGGGTCATATTGTTATTGACTTCCAATTAAATTCTTTTGTAGTCAGAATACATACCCTGGAAGATTTCAGTCTTTTAAAACTGTATTATATTTTAGCATACATTTTAGTAAGCATTCCATGAACACTTGAAAAAAATTATGTTTTGTTTTTAAAGTGTTCTTTGAATAAAAACTTGGGCAAGTTGATTAACATTGCTTTCAGATCTTTTAAATTCTTATTTGTATTTTTTCCAGTTCTTCTAGAAAGCAATGCTAAACCCTCCAACTACCATATGATTGTGGAAATATCCATTGCTTCCTTCATGTCAGTTTTCTCCATATATTTTGCAATATTATGTTTCAATGCACACATATTTAGAATGTTCATGATTTCTTATCTGATGCACTTTTTATCATTTAAAACAGTTCTTTTCTCAGGTAACCTTCTTTGTCTTTAATTCTATCTTGTCTGATATTCCTATAATCTCATCAGTTTTCTTAAGTTTACTCTTTGCATGATATATTTTTTATTATTATTTTATCCCTAATCTGCTTCTTTACATTTAAAGACCCTCTCTGTGGACAATGTGTAATTAAATATTTGTTATAGGTTAGTGTCTTGGTTACTTTTCACTCATTGCTGAGATAAAATACCTGACACCCAAAATTAGGGACGGAAAGGTTTATTTCTTATAGTTCTTGGGGGTTTTGGTCCATACTGAGTTGGCTCCAAGGCAGCGTGGTATGGCAGAGCTGCCATTCATGGCTGCCACAAATAGCAAGGTGAACCAGCCAGAGAGAAAGTCAGGCAGTCCTCCCACCATTACTCTGTATGTTGGCTCCACCCCTGGGCGGGTACAGCACTCACATTGCCATTCCTGGTGCTAGACAACAATCCAATCACAAACACCAGACTCAGCCTTGTCCAAATTACATGAGGCCTTGGGGAGACACAGGATCAAACTAATACAGTTAGGTTCTCCAAAAGCATTAATCCACCCTAAGGGGGACTCAGGAACATACGTGGTCTGTCAAAGTTTCCCACACTGAACTGACATGGCCAGGTCTTTCAGGTGCTGCGGTAACTGAATATGGACCACAGTGGAAAGGGCATCCTTTAGGTAAGGTGATTCTCTGCAGCCTGAGTGCAAACAGTTCTGATAGGGCAAAAATACTTCCTTGAAGTAGGGCTGGTAGAGCATTGTCATGACTACTCTACACTTGGCTTTCATTCATTTTGTCTTTAAGTGGAATACCAGCCCATTTACATTTAATACAATTATTGAAATGGCTAAATTTTAATTCATCATCTTTTTACTTATTTTCTATTGTTTCATGTTTTTGTTTATCTTCTCCTTTTATCCTGTTTATCTTATTTTCACTTGGTTAAATCACACACATTTTAGAATTCCATTTTATTCCTGCATTATCTTTTAAACTACACCTACTATTATTATCATTTAGTTGGTCCACTTCTAATTCACTACAAATCACAGGCAGAACTCCATTAGGAGCCACATAAAGCAACATGGACCAGATTTATCCCCCTGCCTGAAACTGGAAATTGAACAGCACATGTTAAACCACAGTTTTTAGATATTGGATACCAGGTAGTGCTGTCTATTGTCCATGTTTGAAAAAAAACTTGCCTCATATTTTGTGTCTAGTTTTATAGCTATTCACAGTGGGAAAACAAATCCTTTGATTTCTAGATTTTGTCATTAATAGTAACTAACATTGGCAGAGTACTTTCACATCATTTTTATTACCCAATATTTACTCATCAAGTTAAGGCATTTGATTTGCAACATTTTTCACAATGTTCTATGAGAACTATATTGGTCTTTATATTTAATAAATAAGGAAAACTGAACTCCAAATTTTAGACAGTTTTAGTGTCAGTCAATGAGGCATGAAGGCTAGCTTTCTAGACTGACAAATTTCCTCTCCAGCTTTATCATCCCAACAACAACATTTTGAGGCAAGTTCCAAGGTTTAGAATGGTTATTAATAACCTTGCTAAAATCCCCAGTCATTAAACACTTGCTGCAGGTCCCTTTGTTTTCAGATACGAATGGTATCAAAAACAATGAGTATTCAGCTATAAAGAAGGATAAACTTGAGAATTTTGTAGGTAAATGAGTGTAACTAGAGACCATACTTATAAGTGAAATGAACCAGACTCCCATGTATAACTATCATATTGTCCCCCTGGTGTGAGGAACTGAAAGAGTAAATAAGGTCCGAAGTGCACAATAGATATTGTGAAATGGTAAGAAATTGTTCAAAAGGAAAAAGGAGCTAGAATGGGGGAAATGGAAAAGGAAGGGAAAAGGAAAAAAGCAAAATGCAAATACTACTAGTTTCTTTTAGTTCATTGAAAAGAAAGGTTTGTGCTGATATCATTTGGAGAATTTTATGAACCCACATGTTGTACACTGATTAACTACTTTAAAGACAACAATACTCAATTTATTGTCATTCTATTATTTTATTATGAAAGTTTGCTTTAACTTTTTCCATAAAACAAAAAAATGAATATTAAATGAAGCCCATTTCCATTACATGCTACATATTCAAAAGAAATGATTCATTATAATTCAATTCATAAGAACATGTCCACATCTGTGACTTGAGTGACATTCCAGAAACCCTTTGTCACTATTGCTGACACATTATTAAGGTTCAGTGTGTCCCAGGAATGCTTTGTTAAGCCACACTGTTCTTAATATTGTAAATACATAAAATTAATACATGTAATACTTTTTCAATTTTTTTCTCTGATTATTCGTGATCATCCTGATGGTTTTAGTGACAGAAAGAGTAGTCTAGACAGCAGCTGCAAACACTCCCACCCCCCACCCCAAAACATGAGACTTGATTAAGGAAGCAATCAATACTCATCAGCATTCATCGTCCAGTTGTCACTGAAAAACATTCTAAAAAAGCAGAGATTATACATCCTGGTCCCTCTATATTCATTTTCCTGAAACTCTTATTAAGTGCACCTACAAAGAAAATATTATAGTAGTGTGGAAGGTCATGCCCTGACTACTAATGGCATCAGCCTGGAAGATTCCCTGATGGGAGTAACAAAATAAATAAAAATGAGAGGATTATGAATTGACTCTCTTCTGAGATGTGAGTGCAGCTGTCACTTGGTGATGAATTTGATTTCTTTGCGGCCCATGATGCTCCAAAGAATGATCACTGGTTGTCACTTGGCACTAAGTTTAAAGCAGACAGTAAGCCTTGATTAACCAGAACCATAAACCTATCAGAATTCTTTATAGCTTACGACTTTTGGGGTGAAAGTATGGGTCATAAGGAAACCAAATTATTTTAAGATTTATTCAAATAATGACTGTGCTGGTCATGCTCTGGGGTCAATCTAGACTTGGCTGTATTTTGTATGCATTTTCCAAAAGAAACCAGAGCAGAAGTATAGATGTTATCATAGCCTCAGGGCATTACAGTAGCTTCAACCTTCAAAAAGAGATTCCATTTTGTTCAGAATATTGTTCTTACTAAGTCACAAGCTCTCAGAGGCTGAGACACACATTTTGGACAGATGTTACAGCAACAAAAAATATTCAGGCTAACCCATTAAGTAATGAGCTAATTTCATCAAAACATCTTAGTCACTCCATCTTCTGCCTTTTATTTCTCAACAGAAGGGAAAATAAAATGTTTCTCTGGATGGAAGATTAGCAATCCTAAGTGGGTGATAGTTCTTATTCCTTTGTTGTCAGGGATTCTTCTGTTAAAGCCTCCCCTCTCGTCTCTTCCTCCTCCCCCTCCAGTTGTCACAATGTGCCTGCTGTCACTACTAGTTTGTATTCAGCACTTCTGATATGACTTTGGTAGAACTCTATTTATTATACATCATTTATTTATGAAATTCAGCCATCCACACATTCATTCATTTGTCCATTTACAAGAACTTTTTGAACAGGTACTATAGAGATAGCCAAATGAACAAATCACAGACAAGTTTACAATCCAAGTAAGGGCATAGGTTTACAGTCAGATACACTCCAATTTACTGGGGTGGATGAGGGAAATACTGTGAGTTCACAGATGCTGCACAATTCCATGGAACCCTTGAGGCTCAGAAACAAGTGTGATTAGACAAAATTTTTTAGAAAATCATTTGGGCTGAGTCTTGAACAACAGTGGTGATTCTCCAGGCTCACAAGGAAAGTATCACCAGCTCTTTCACCACCCCTCCTTCCAACAAGCGAAGTTATCCTATGTGTGTTCTCTGCTTCTTACCTGAGGAAGATGGCAACAGATCATCCACATGCATCATTCTGCCTCCTTTAAATGGCCATACCCTTTTTGAACAGAAAAATGCAGGACGGAGGTGATCCCCATGGCCATGGAGATTCCCTGCAGGCCATATGCTAAGAACACAGCAGTCAATGGTGAGTCTGCCTTCATTTAGATCTCCTGAAATCTAAAAAGAATTCAAGAGACTAGCAATATGTCAGACATCTGCCTACATTGGGACAAACCAGATGGCATAACAACTATTCACATTGGCATAAAACTTTATGGATATATAAGTAGACCTCATAGAATCATAGAACAAGAAAATGCCTTAGATGTCTATAAATTTTGCAGGACTCACTGATCAAACACAGACCTTACCCTAGTGGACGTCTTGAAAAGTGCCAAGTTTTTAGTTTTCATGGATCTAATCCATAGCTCATGCAATTTGGTAAGACCTTTGCCTTCCAAGAATAGGGTAAGACTGGCTCTTTGGAAGAAGCATGGAATTTTTAGTCAATTTACTTATATGAAAGATGAATGGAAAACAAGGTAAGGAAGCACAGGTAGGATCCAGGGATGAGGTAAGAAGTGGTAGTGGGAGAAGGCAGTTTACATTATTTGATAATCAAGATCCTTGTGCTTACTGTTCCCAACACCTGTAGTGTTATTCCCTGAGTCTCACCAAAACTGACTGATGCCTACTTATTAACATCACCTTGAGTAGTACCTTCTGAGAAAAGTCAAGTATATCATCATTTTATAACCATCCTGATTTTTACTTGCTCCTATTTCCCATTAGACTGTGAACTCAGGGAAGGGATAAGAGAGGCATGTTATGCCAAAAAACAGCACATAGTAACATAACTGCGCAGATTAGGGATCCAATCAATACTTGATAGATGAATGCGAGTTCAAGGAAAGAGTCGGGAGCCTTGGCAGGGGAAGAGATTCCAGTGCCTGCCAAGGCTGGTGTAGCTGAGGTAGCAGGGTGATGACATGTCCCATAAAATATTCTATCCAAAAAGATACGTCAGTTACTCAGTATTCCTCAAGCTCTTAAATAAAGATGACACAAATATTAACCGAGAGGAACAATGAGCCATTGTTTCAATTGATGTTTCAAAGAGGAAGTGAAACCTTTCTTCATAGCAGAATTCATCTCCACAGCATGGATTGAACATTTTACTTTTGTAGAACATTTGAAAATAACCTGAATCCTCCAAACACAACATAAATATGAAATTATTTTATGCTATCTAAAGGATGAAAGGATTGCTATAGCTTAAAACCATAATAAAATAAGATAAACATGGCATTAAACTACTATGACTATAAAAACTATCTAATTTCTTCTTTAATTTGATCTGTGACCACTGATTATTCAGGAAAGCAATTAGAGAAAAAAATAAAAGAAAAAAGATAGGAAAGGAAGAAGTTAAATTATACTTATTTGCAGATGACATAATACTCTGCATAGAAGACCCCAAATCTGCTCTGAAAGACTTCTACATCTACTAACCAAATTCAGTAGTATAGCTGAATACAAAATCAACACTCAAAACCAAGTAGCCTTCCTGTACAGAAGCAACAAACTCACTGAAAAAGAAATTAGGGTAACAACGCTTTTCACAATAGCATCCAAAAAATGAAATACATAGGAATCAATCTAATGAAGGACGTAAAAATCCTCTACATTGAAAACTACAGTACTCTGAAAAAGGAGATTGAAGATGATATTTAAAAATGGAAAGACATCCCTTGCTCTTGAGTAGGAATAACCAATATAGTGAAAATGGCCATACTTCCAAAACTCTTATACAGATTTAATGTAATTCCCATCAAAATTCCAATAGAATATCTCATGCACTAAATTAAATTAGAAATGAATCAAAGACCTAAATATTAACATAGAAACATTAAATCTGCTGGAAAGTAGAATAGGTAAAACTCTTAAAGACATTGGTATAGGCAAAGATTTTATGAATAAAACCCCAATCACACAGGAACTATCACAATGAATCAACAGCTAGGGTCTCATCTTATTAAAACTTTTTTGTACAGCAAGAGAAACCACCAACACAGTGAAGAGACAACCCATAATGTGGGAAAAAATGTTTGTCAACTGTTCCTCAGACAAAGAATTACTATCAAGAACATATAAAGAACTAAAAAAAAAAATCGTACCTCCTAAATTTAAAGGCCCAATCCAAAAATAGGCATCTGAGATCAATATACACTTCTCAGATGAACAAATACAAACAGCAAATAAAAATATGAAAAAATGTTCAACATTTAATTTGGGAGATGCAAATTAAAACAACACTTGCCCCAGAAAGAATGGTTATCAAGAAATCAAATATTACCAAATGCTGGAGAAACTGTGGAGAAAAAGGAACACTTTTCCACTGTTGACAGGAGTGTAGACTGGTGTAACACTGTGGAAATCAGTGTGGAGATTCCTCAAAAGGCTAGGGTTGGAGGTCTCATTTGACCCAGCTATTCCCCTTCTGGATATCTTTCGAGGAGAATTAAAAACATCAATACATAATCCATGTTTATAGCAGTACAGTTTGTAATAGGTAGATCTTAGAAACAACCAAAATGCCCATCAACCAAAGAATGGATAAAAAAGATGTGGTATTTTTATACACTACAGTACCACTCAGCCATAAATAAGGATAAACATGAGACTTTTATGAGTAAATGGATGTAACTCAAAACCATATGCATAAGTGAAATAAATCAGACTCCTATGTGTAAACACTGTATTATCTCCCTAGCATGAGAAGTTGAAAGAAAAAAAATATGTATATATGATTGCTAAGATAGTTATATTACTAATCTCTTTGTTCATTGAAAAATGATGTTTGTGCTATTGTTTGGACAATTAAATGCTGATATCTTGTACTCTGAATAACTAATTTAAAAATAACAATATGCAATGTATTAATCATTGTTATCTTGTTTCAAAATTTTCAGGCTTTTTTTCCCTTTAAAATAAATAAAATTAAAAAGTACTGTGACTGAAGTTATTTTAGAGAGAATACCACTGGGATTAATGAAGGTTAATCTTTAATTCCATTAAAAGTATGACTTTTGAAATCCTGTAGCAAATACTTGTCTATTAATGCACACACTGCCAAAGAGAATGAATTGCAAGTTAAAGGTGACTGCTTTTAAGAAAACACAAATTTTCACTCAACTTGAACATAAGAGTTTCTAAAGAGCTTCTTATGATTATTTTCCTCTTTGGTGTGTGCACTGGCTCCCATTTACATAAGTGAGGGTGACACATGCTCATCAAAGCTGCTTCCTTCTCTGTACATGGCCATTCTCAACACAGTGCTTTGAAATCTACTTTTCAGAATGTTACTTGTAGCTTTTTGTGGGGAGGGGGAAATATTATGATATATTCAGTTGATTCTTCAGCTTGGGAGTGATTAAGTGAACTGAAACTAATTCAGGTCTCTACTTTACATTTCTGGCAAATGAGCAAATATGCAGATTGGTATCAAACAGATGTGTCTGCTAGTTACCCCAGGAGCAGTTCCAGAAGCCAAGGTTCATTGAGCTGGTGCTCCAATTAGTGAGAACATCATAACAAGCATACAATTATTCTGGAACCTGTTGAGCTTTCATCTGCTATCAATTTCACTTCATTTAAACCCAATTCAGGCTGAACTTGAAGTGAACTCTATCATTTAAGTGGAGAACTTAGATTGGCACAACTTTTCTGTATTTTGGGATGACCAGGAAATTGTCATTGAAATAATCACAATTTGTATTCAAATGGCCCCTGCAATTGATTATATTGCTTGGTGCTGGGATTGGTGCTGGAACCATGATTATCTGCAATGCTTTCCAATATTACCATAGTAAATTACTTCCTATAGAAAAAGTAAATCTTAAAGGAGAAATGGTAGGGAGCCCGACAGACAGCTTGTACTATCATTCAGTGCATTCACCCCAGTTACTGGGTCAGTCACAATGGGCAAGTCCCAGTCCTACGGATGCAAAAGTGCTGAGGTGTGGCTTCTGTGGTTATAGAATTACAATGGGAGAGATGGAGGAATCTAGATAAATCAGAGCACAGTGTGATGAGTGGAGAGCGGAAGAACAAACCAGATGTTGTGAAAACACTGAAGATTCAACAACCAGTTATAACTGAGAAGGTCCAGGTAATCTTCCTGGAAAAGGGGATATTTGAATCTTCTAGAGAGGAGAACTGTCAAAGAGGCACATGCAAGGATGCAGACTCATGAAAGGATGGAATTTGTTTTAAAAATAACTAAGACTCATTGTGCAAGCGTTATAATTTTTTTAATATGAGAAGAGCAAAGGTTCCTAAAATTCTTAATTTTTTGTAGTTTTTGTGTCTCAGTTATTTGTTCAGAGGAGACAAAAGAAATACCTAAATTTTTCATTTAT
Source organism: Dasyprocta punctata (assembly GCA_004363535.1). Classification (NCBI taxonomy): domain Eukaryota; kingdom Metazoa; phylum Chordata; class Mammalia; order Rodentia; family Dasyproctidae; genus Dasyprocta; species Dasyprocta punctata. The sequence continues at coordinate 64,785 of RJWM01007422.1, forward strand.
TAAGTAAGTAGCTTCAAATAACTTTTAATTTCCAAAAAAGAAAAAAAAAGCAATTTTATTTCCTTATGCAGTAGCCATAATGACTTATTTTGAAGGCATTTACCAATTGGGTACATACTTCTCAAATGTCTGAGTCACAGTGGGCACTGCTGTCCTCACTTCCAGGTCAACAAGGATTTTCATGTCGTACTTGCTGTTGTTAGTCAGAGCTATTATCAAAATCTCAGTTTTGAAACACTATTGCTTCAAAAGAATGTATCACTATGTAATACTGAACTGTAGTCTACCCTTAACTAGCAGAACTCATTTTGAATACTATGAACTCAAAAATTTTAAATATTCTGCCACATTCTGGTAATTATCAAATTACCCAAAGACATCTCAGCACTCAGTTTTAGAGCCTCTAGGCCAGTGAATAGCTTGATGTCAAGTGATTAGAGTTTTATTTATAGGGGACAGTTTTTTGGTGGATTGTTTTGGGGGGTACCCGGGATCAAATTCATGACCTAGCACTTGCCAGGGTAGGTGTCAGTGCCGCTGAGCTAAATCCCCAGCCTGAAATACAGTTTTGATACAGCTATGACAATAAAGATATAATCACCTGGCAATAACATTGAACTAAATTTCTAAAGGTGATTTCAAATTATGTAGATGAAATGGGCAAATATTTTCTCTTTACATCCTTCATGAGTACATATGTGAGCAGAGATTCTTTTCTTATTCCCAATGCTCTTAGCCTCTGGACTAGGCAAGCTAGAATGAGTCTTCTGTAGCCATCTGAATGGTTCCACTGAAATGAGTTGTCAATAACATGCAGAAAACTTGTTCACAAGTGTTAATAGCAGCACTATTCTTAACAGTAAAAAAGTGGAAATAACATGAATGTCCATCAAATGATCAATGATTAAAAAATTGCAGCATACATATATCACAGAATATTATTAAAGTACCCATAGAAGAGATGAAGTACCAGTAAACGTTACAACATGAGAAAAACTCAAAAAATTATGCTGAATGAGAGAAGGCAGACACTAAAGATCATATATCATATGATTCTATTTATATGAAATGTTCAAAATATACTAATCTATAGAAATAGAAATTCACCAGGGACTGGAAGGAGGGAGGCATGGGAGTGAATTTTATATTAATAGACATGTAAAAACAGATAGCAGTAACACAGTTATATTAGGGGACCTTAATACCCCATTATCACAAAGAAACTGATCAACAAAACAAAAACTCAGCAAAGAAATAAAAGAACTGAATGAAACCTGCAAACAAATTGATTTAGGAGACATTTACAGAGTGTTCCACCCATCATCAGAATACACTCTTCTCAGTTGCAGATGAGACGCTCTCTAAAATATACCACATACTAACCCATAGAACATGCTTAAGTAAATACAAAGGAATTGAAATTGTCCCATGTATATTATCTGACCATAGTGCAACAAAATTGGAAATTAATGACAATAGAAACCACAAAAATGCCATAAACACATGGAAATTAAATAACACCCTCCTAAACAACCAATGAGTCACAGGTGAAATTAAAGAAGAAATTAAACAGTGTCTACAAATAAATGAAAATGCAAGTACAACTTACACAAACCTGTGGGACACAATGAAAGCAGTCCAAAGAGAGAAATTGATAGCAGTGATTTCTCACATCAGGAAAACAGAAAAATCACAAATAACCTAATGCTACACCTCAAACTTCTAGAAAAAGACCAAGTCAAGCCCAAAGTCCAATGAAAAGAGGAAATTATAAAAATCAAAGCAGAAATAAATGCAACTGAGACTAAGAAAATAATACAAAGAATTAACGAAGAGGTGACTCTTTGAAAAAATAAATAAAATCGATAAATCCTTAGCCAACCTTATCAAAAGAGGAAAGAAAAAACTCAAATTCACTCAATAAGAAATTAAAAGTGTGAAATCACTACAGATCCTTTCAAAATTCAGAAGATCATCAACACTTACTTTGAAAATCTATACTCTCATAGGACAGAAAACACAGAAAAAATGGACAGATTCCTGAAAGCATATAAAATGCCAAAACTGGATCAAGAAGACATAAAAATCCTGAATAAACCAGTATCAGTTAATGAAATTGAAAATGTAATTACAAACTTACCAGCAAAGAAAACCCCAGTTCCTAATGAATTCACAGTTGAATTCTACAAGAAATTTAGAGAAGATTTAACACCAGTACTCCTCAAACTCTTCAATGAAATTTAAAGGGAAGAAATTCTCCCTAATTCATTTCCGAAAGCAAGTGATGTGCTGATACCAAAACCAGAAAGACCCTCCAAAAAAAAAAAAGGGAACTACAGGCCAATATCCCTCATGAACATAGATGCCAAAATCCTCAATAAAATAAAATACTAGCAAACTCCACTTACAAACTTCTAGACTAATAAGTAAATGCAGCAGTGTAGCTGGACACAAAGTCAACACTCAAAAATCAATAGCCTTTCTGTACACAAACAACAAACTCACTGAGAGAAAAATTAGGAAAACCATACCCTTCACAATAACATGAAAAAAAAATGGAATACTTAGGAATCAATCTAACAAAGGAAGTAATCAATTTATACATTGAAAATTACAGTAAAAAGAAATTGAACAGGAATTCAGAAAATTGAAATATATCCCTTGCTCATGGATAGGAAGAACCAACATTGTAAAAATAGCCATACTCCAAAAACTACTATACAGATTTAATGCAACCCTGATTAAAATACCATTAGCCTACCTCACAGATCTAGAGAAAACATTCCTAAAATTCAAAAGGAACCATAAGAGACCTAGAATAGCAAAGGCAATCCTGGGCAATGAAGGCAAGGCAGGAGGCATCACAATCCGTCACTTGAAATTAAACTACAAATTTGCTATAATAAAATTAGCATGGTACTGGCAAAAAATGACCTGAGGATCAATGGAACAGAATAGAAGATATAGATACAACTACAAACACATTCAGTCAACTTATCTTTGACAAAGGGGCCAAACATGTTCACTGGAAGGATAGCCTCTTTCTACGTGCTGAGGACATAAAGTAACCATGCGTATCACCATGCACTGAACTAAAGTCAAAATGGATCAAAGATCTAAATATTAAGACAGATACACTGAATGTTCTGAAAGACAAAGTAGTTAAAAATCTCGAGGATGTAGTGGCAGGCAAAGAATTCATGAGCAAAAACCAAAGTGCACAGCAAGTACTTCAAAGCAGCAACAAGTGAGATCTCATTAAAAAGTTTTTGCACATCAAATGAAATCAGCAACATGGTGAAAAGAAAACCCACAGATTAGGAAAAGATTTTTGTCAACTGTCTCTCAGACAAAGGACTTCTATCTAGAAGGTATAAAGAATTGAAAAAAATCAGGTCCCCCAAATTCAAAGACCCAATACAAAAATGGACATTTTACATAAGCACGCATTCTCAGAAGAAGAAATACACATGGCAAATAAATATATCAAAAAATGCTCAACATCATTGATCATTTGAGAAAAGCAAATTAAAACAACACTGAGATATCTCACTACAGAAACAATGGTTATTATCAAGAAAACAACCAATAACAAATGCTGGCAAGGTTGTGGGGAAAAAGGAACACTTCTCTGTTGGTGGTGGTAGTATAGACTGATACAACTACTGTGGAAATTCCTTTAAAAACTAGGATTAAAAGTTCCATTTGACCCAGCTATTTCTCTTCTGGGTATTTTCCCAGAAGAATTGAAAACATCATACCACAGCAGCATATATGTACCCATGTTTATAGCAGCACAATTTGCAATAGCCAGATCTTGGAAAAATCCAAATGCCCATCAACTGAGGAATGAATAAAAAAGACATAGTATTTTTATACAATGGAATACTACACAGTTATAAATAACAATTGGCTGGAGGCTTTTATAGGTAAATGGATGCAACTAGAAACCATACTCATAAGTGAAATAAATCAGACTTGCATGTGTCAACACCATATTGTCTCACTAGTGTAAGAAACTGAAAGAGTAAATAAGATCCAAAAGTTACAATAGATACAGTAAAAGGGAAAGAAACTGCTCACAGGGAAATCATATTGTTTGATCAATTTTGCTTGCCTGTATCTGGTAACCTGAGCAACTATTTTGAAGATAACAATATGCAATATAACAACCATTGTTAAATTCTTATCATCTTGGTTTGAAATCCTATGTCACTACTGTTTTTTGTTGTTTTTATTGTCATTTTGCTTCTGTTGTTTTGTTTGTTTGCTTCTTGATTTTTCAGTTTTTTCTCTTCAAAATAAAAAATAAAGAGTTAATTTTATAGTATATGGACTACATCTCAAGGGGAGAGAAATAGAGATGGCGTCGCCACATTTTCTAATCCAACCTTCTCAAAGACAAAGATTTTCCACTGTGTAAATGGGACCCACAAGGAGTCAATACTTTTTGTTCCTCTGGTACATCAACACTGCTGGCCCCTGAGTTATTTGATGCTGGGAGGATGTCACTAGAGGCCTCGACAAGATTCAGAGCATTGTCTGAATATGCAAAATAAGTCCCCACAATAGGTAGTGTCATCATGTCCCTCCTGCCTGCTGCACATCCTGCCTGCAGTGTTGCCAGGTTTCCCACTGCAGTGTGGACCTGCTCTCTGCACTGGAACTCCAGTAGGAAAGGGTGGCCAGTGCAAGTAGGGCAAGTAGGGCAAGTAGGACAAGCCTCTGCTGTGATTTCATTTTCCTGACTGCGGCATGTTACGTATTTGTGCACAATGTTACCATTGTAATATTGAAATTTCCTCTGAATCTATAATTATTTCAAAATGCGGGGGCTTTTTTAGAAAACCATATAAATAAATATTTGTGTATTCAATTTGAATATCAACTATACCCTTAAATATGAGGTCCTGGAATGTGGTCCTTGCTTGTATTACCAAGGAGAGTTCTGGTTTATCCTTACCACAGAAACACAACTGCTCTGGCACATTTCACGCTAAGGTTATTCCTTATGCGTGGATAAATTTTGAATCCTCACAGTTCATCCACATTACATTTAATTCTACAGTTTTAGGGTGTTGTGAGGCTTTCTAAATTATAGCTACTGGCAAGTACTAACAAGGTAAGAACATGGGCCCTGTTCACTAAATGCAAACAGAAAAAGGAAAAATATGTCATTATATAACATGAAAAAAGATTGCCATAGAAATATTTGCAGAATGATCTCACATATATACTGCATACAGTACTAGAATTGATGAATCATATGGTAGTTGTGATTTTTGTCATCTCAAGGAAATAATGTATGTTTTAAATGGTAGTCTAAACATCCTGAATTGATCAATACACAATGTTTAAATGTACTGAAACATCTCATTTTATGCCATAAAGGTGAACAACTATCTGAAAGAAACAAAGAAAGGTTAATTTAAAAATAAAATATTTTCAAAATGCCATGTAAACAAGAAAAGAAGTGAGTGATTCTGATTCTCAGGTTGAGGGTAATGTCCCAAAAGAGGTCAGGGTTGGATGATACTTTGAGAAATGAGCTAGTAAGCATGGGAGGAAAAGCAGAAAAAGGAGCCCAGGTAGAGATAAAATAGCCAAACATCAATGATATTTGTTTCTGTTCTTCCAAGATGGATTTGTTTTTTAACCTGGATTCTATTCCCTTTTAGATCTCACTTATAATTTTAAAAAAATATTTCAGTACAGAATTCAAAGGGTAAAAATCCTTCCTTTCTTAATTCCTCAACATCTCCCAAATCAGCTTCCTAAGATTAAGTGACTTCTTATAACTCAAAAATTTTCTATGTATGAACATAATAAGATCATATACAAATAGGATCATGCTTTAAATATTGTTCTGAAACTTGAACTTTTCACTTAACAGTATACCATTAAATGCATGCAGAGATATTTAGGTTATCTTGAATTTACAAAAAGCTGCATAGGTCTCTTTTGAACAGCAATATCATCATCAGAAAAATTCCTTTATCTTTTTAAGTCTTTATTGAACCATCTGGGAAGAATAAATAGTATTACTATTAGTAGTATTAGAAATAATAGTAGTATTCAAAAGGTGTTTTTGTTTTCTAGTGAAAAGTGACCATATTTAAAAAAAAGAAAAGCAATAATAGAAAATGCTACATTAAAGTTAAAAAAATTAGAAATGTTTATCTTCATACATTTAGCTCAATGCTTTTGCCAGTCAGTTCTTTTACCCATACCCAATTATGATTAAGTACTAAAATGACACAGGGTGTGACATTAAATGTATCCTGAGTTCTCTATAGATGAAACTGCTGAAAACTGTAATTCTCCTAAATGAGTAGATGAGAATCAAGACATTCTAGCAAAACAATGCCACTCAGTTGCTGAATGCTCTTTAAGCTATACTTCCCAAAATACACCAAAGTTATGTATTCTCAAAGTTTACTTTTAAATGATCTATCAGGTAAAAACTTGGTCAGGTTCTTCTTCAATTTTATTACTAGTCAAGAATTGGGAAACCACCAGACATAAGAAAGACTCACTAATCACACTCTAGAGCCTAGCACTGTCTTAGGCTCCCATCACTGCTTGCAAGGACTCCTCTATGTGAAGGGTTTGACACTGCAGGGCAAGATACTGTGGTAAAATTCAGGATGCGGTATGGTATGCATTATCTTCTGGAAAGTAGAAAAGGGGAGTATTTGTTATAAAAGGGGAATCAGAAAAACATCTGGACCACAGCAACATTTTCAGGCAAGATTAATTGATCTGCAAGTTGATGATCTTACAGTGTATTACCTTAAAATTCTCCATGCTTACCAGTATGGGTCATCTTTCACAGCTCCACACATTAACTTCCTGGGCTATATGGCCACTGGGTGGAGAAAGGTCACTTTTCACTGACTGGGTTCCAAGACTGGCACCTGTTGAAAAAGGGGCCAGTAGCCTGTGCCAAGGTGACAGAAGGACATTTAAGGATAGGAGTCCACTGATCAATGTTAAATGGTTTGAGATTCTGCCAATAAATCATCCCCATTTTCCTTGACTCGTGCTAAAATCTGCTACACATAGGTACATCACAAGAGTGAGTCTGTAGAAAAAAAAAGTCAAAGAAACTGAGTTCCATTTTTGGTTAGCACAGAACAGAAAATAAAACAGCCAAAGGGAAGAGACAGGGAGAAATCTAAGAAGCCCATCAAAGCAAGAACTTTGAAGTAGATAATTTTTGTCCTCTACTAAAATGACATATGTCCAGGTTCTTTCACACATTTTCCATAATTCATTGCTTATTAATTTGACAAAGATTTAGTAAATGCTTATTATGTGCAGAACCCATTGAAAACAAAAAAATTAAAATTTTACATGCTATTGTTTTTACTTGTTATTGAATTTATATCTTTTTTCCTAAAGTATTTGGAACTACTTTATATATAAAGCAATTAAGATTTTATTCCACACATTTTTCATTAAGTTTATTGGTAAAATTTAGATATATATAATGATCATATTCATCATAGGAAATTTGCAACTTATATGATATATCTTAATTCCTCTTTTTTTCTCAATCCCCTCTCCCTTCATCCCCTCTTCCCCTCCTTATTTACAAAGATTTTTTTCCATTTTATCCTTTTTTCTCATTTTTTTCTTTTCCTTTCCTTCCTTTCCCCTTCCCCCATCCCTAGTTCCTGTTTCCTTTTGAACAATTCTTGGTATTTTACAGTATCTATTGTACATTTGGTCCTTACATACTCCTTCAGTTTCTCACACCAGGGAGACAATGTGATATTTACATGTGTGTCCAATTGATTTCATTTGAGTGTGGCCTCAAAGTGCACCCATTTGCCTAGAAATGTCTCAAGTTTATCCTTCTTTTTGGCTGAGTAGTACCTCACTGTATAAAAAAGACCACATCTTTTCTATCCATTCCTCGGTTAATGGACATTTGGGTTATTTCCAAGACCTAGTTATTACAAACTATGCTGCGAAAAAATAGGTGCACATATATTGCTATTGTATGATATTTTCAATTTTTCTGGAAAGACATTTAGAATTTTAAAATTCGTAGTAAATGAATAATTGGTATTACATAACCAGATAAAAAGAAAGGAAGTCAGTGCATAGAAATACTATGTATTTAATGCCAAATTGCCTAAGTACTAAAACAAAGTTAAAAGAAAGTTCCTTTTACCTTTAAGATGAAACAAATATTATTTACTGAAGATGCTACAGTTGTCAGTAGTTACGAGACCTGAGGAAAATTATCCCACATGACAATGAATCATGTACTATGCATTGTGCAAATTGGAAGAATGTTTCCACCATAGCTACAGCAATGTTGCATTTCCTGAATGATTGAAGATGAAGCTGAGACTTCTGAGACCCAGTGAGGTAGTATGGGGACAACCTTGGCCAAAGAAAGAAATTAAGCATGACTGTTACTCCCATCCATGCAAGGGGCAATCCGCATTCAGGAATGAAAGCAGAAAGTAAGATACTATACAAGGGCTATAGAGCCTCAGAAAATGGAATGTTTTCTCTACATGCATTTCTTTCAAGATCTCTAAGGGCTTAATACCAGAACACATTTATTAAAAATGGTTCTATGGTCAGTCTTGGTCGTGAGTGAACTTAGAATGTGGACAACCCAAACACTCAATTCAGAGGTAACACTGCTCACTTGATTGTGGATCTCTTTGATCTGTTGGAGAAATACAGATTTCATCCTTCTAGGATGGGGCCAGGGTCTTCAAGTTTTTAAGGAAATTCCTAATGATCATATACTGATGACTTATGGATCACACTTTGTGGAACACTATTGAGAAAGTGTGAGTGAGTCCCTCTCTGTCTGAAACAGACCCATAATTCATGGCAAGGTAGGATTTGCTGGCACAAGTCCAGAGTATTATGAGGTGTGTGTGTGTGAGTGCGTGTGTGCGTGAATTCTCTTATAAAAATTAAAAACATAATTAGATTCATGTAAGACTGGAAGATAGAGCAAGAAGGTTTTTTCCAAGTTTGAATTAACAGAGTTCTGGCCCGTGTGATGATACGTCTATACTCTTAGCTGCTGGAAGGGTTGAGGCAGGTGAACTCAAGTTTGCTAGCTCCAGGATAACTCAAACTTGTTTCAAAATAATTTTTTAAATAGTCTGAGAATGTAACTTAATGGTACAGCACTTGATTAGCAGTTGCAAGCCCCTGGATTCAATTCACTAAATAAATAAATAAATAAATAAATAAATAAGCAGACATCTGTGCCTGCTGCAAAGCTGGATCTAGAAATTCTACCCGGGAAGACATCACTGGTACTGTTTCCACTTGGAAAAAAATTGAGGGACTTATAAACTGCTTACCATTGCCATGAAAAAAACTTAATGATTCACCCACAAAACAGCTAATTTTAAGCCATCCTGGTGAGAGTTTTCAGTTCACTTTCAAAAACTCCTAATCTAACTGGTCACTTTTAAAGAATGTAGAGCTATACGATTGGATAAAATTAACCACTAAAGTCAATTTTTCCCAATTAAAATTAGTTGCAAAACTAGTTGGAAATATGACCTCAGATATCCAAATGAGTTAAACCAACTGTATCTAATTGTTGGCCATTAGTCAATTAAGTTTTAAAGGGCATGGAAAAAGAAAAGAAAATTATATATATATATATATATATATATATATATATGCTAAGATAATTATACAGCTAGCTTCTATTTGTTCCTTGAAAAGAATGTTTTGTGTTAGTGTTTTTTACACAAGATATCTTGCCTATATCCTGTACTCTGAATAACTACTATGAGGACAACAATACACAATGTGTCCAGTACTGTAACTGTCCTACTAACCTGTTTTGAAACTCAGTTTCATTGCTTATTTAACTTTTTTTTTCTCTTTGAAGTAAAAACAGAAGGGCATTTTCTGTAAACGTTGATCTGAAAGGTTTTAGAATAGCTGATTTAAACTATGCTTTCAGACACTATTTGAGAACAGACTTTCTTTTAAGACTGCTCCTATTCATAACTATAAACCCATGGCTTCAGCAAATAAAGCTACAGGTATATGATGCTAATGTAAAAACATTTGAAATTGTGAATGTAGATATTTTTAAATAAGGGATGTAACAGAAAAGCAAAATAGATCCCTGTTTTAAGCTGATATTGATCTAACCTCTCAGTATACTTCTCCTCTTTCAGATTTTGAATTTCACAATGGTATTGATTTACAAACTAAATGTACACATTGGTGATTATGGCATACACTTAGTTTGTGTGTCTTGACATCAACTGATATGTGCCCCAAACCAAACTCAATAAAACTATGAACCCTATAGTCCAGGACCTATTTCCTAACAATGGTTAACATTGGGATAAATTCACAGAACCCATTTATCATCTGAGAAAACAAACTAGAAATCTCCCTAGGAAAAAACAAAACTTTTAGATGGACTATCTTGAATGAATTGGTAGTTTAAAATGAGGGATAAAGAATTTTTCTGTTTACTCATAAATATGGGACAGGCCAATGTGTACTTAACCACTTAAGAATACAACTTATGGAGCACTTCTTTACAAATGAAAAATAGAGGTCAAGAAATAATGGTTTTCCTGAATGCTTAGCCATAGTAATTCTTACTTCATCTGCTTTCTTTGGCTATTCTTCCATGTAACATTCAATGTAAGAAAGAAATTGTCTCATAAAAGGTTTAAATGTAACCTAGGGAAACTATATTGAGTCTGTCCAGAGAGAATGCTATTATGAATAAGCAGAGAAACCACTGCTATCACAAACCACAAGGAATTCAAATAGAGGGAAATTTTCACTAGGTGTTTTACTAACTTTAGTGTCTAACTATATTAATAAAGAAGCATTATCAGACCAAATAAATTTAGGGCATTTTCCCCTGGCTTAGAGAACTAAGACAAAACTCCAGAATACCAATAAAATATTCTAGGCTTCTCCAATTTCACTCACATATTTGTTTGGTTTTGGTTTGATTTTTGACAAAGTCTTACTCTATAGCCCAGGTTGGCCTCAAATTAGAAGTAATCGTCCTTCCTCAGCTTCCCAAGTGCTGGGGTTACAGGCATGTGCCATTATGCCCCACTTTGCTTACAAATTTTATGAACATATATATTTATATATTGTAAGGTCATAAATGTCATTTCAAATGTCCAAAATTAGAGTTTGTTACTTAGGATTTTTGATAGTGGAGTTTGGGGAAGCTAATACATTTAAAATAAAATCAGTTATGACTTTTCCCAGATTCTATCGTTTTCTTTCTTGCTTGTTTGCTTCCTTCATTCCTTCCTTTCCTCCCTCTTTCTTTATTTTTTTTCTTTCTTTCCTTTTTCAGTACAGGAGTAGAACTCAGAGCCTTACACATCCAAATTCTATTTCATCTGATAACTCCTAACCTGTTCAGTTTGAGGATATGTTTTGTTCACTTCTTTTTTTCCTTCATTTTCAAGTTAACAGAGAATCCTTGCCAAATCAAAAACTACAGGGAAAAGATTTACAATTTTCCCAATTAGGAAATGGACCCAACAAGTTTAATTTGTACATAATTTTGTTGGAAACAGAGAAGAAAAGTTATAAAAGAAGTTGAAGCCTAGTTTCAAAATTCTCAAATAGTAAAAAGTTATCAATAGCTGGGTGTGGTGGCACACACCTTTAATCCCAGCACTCCGGAGGCTGAGGTAGGAGGATTGTTGTGAGTTCGAGGCCGGCTTGGGCTACAACATGGGTGCAAGGCTGGCCTGAACTACATAGAATGACCCTGTCTCAAAAAACGAGGGCTGGGAGTTTGGCTCAGTGGCTTAAGCACCTGTCTGGCAGGCGTGAGGTTCTGAGTTCAATCCCTGGTGCCAAAAAAAAAAAAGTTAGCAACAAAATGAGAAAGTGGCAGGCAGACTCAGAGTCCAGGTGGTGCCACAATCCGAGGTACACTCTGTCTAGCTGCCTGGGATCGGGAGGCCTTGGTCCCCACTCAGTAAGGCAGAGGTTCCAACCACACACTCCAGGAGGCCGCCCTCACTAGCTGCGTGCAGGATCCCACTCGACCAGGTCCTGCAACTCAGCAAGACCCACCAGGGGAACACACAGCCAGTCTCGCAGGACACAGAGGTACTGAGCCCAGCCCAGCCGAGGACCCTAGAGCTACTCATCAGGGACTCACCAGCATAGCGGCATGGCCTTGGAGAGCTTGGGCTCTCCCCACCAGAGCACAGGGCATGCTCGAGCTCCATTCTTCAGTGGAGCAGCATGAACGCCAGGTCCTAGAGCTTGCCACAGGCCTACCAACCCAGGAGCAAGGCCCCAGCACTGCAGGCATAGGACTCACCCAGGCTTGCCTGACACACCAGAAGCTCTGATTTCCTTGCAGCCAGACTCAGGGTCCAGGTGGCGCCACAATCCGGGGTACACTCTGCTTAGCTGCCTGGGACTGGGAGGCCTTGGCCCCCACCCAGTAAGATGGAGGCTCCAACCACATGCTCCAGAAGGGCACCCTCACTAGCTGCACACAAGATCCAGCTCTACCAGGTCCCGAGATCCGGTGCGACCAACCAGGGGAACACCCATTCAGCCTCGCAGGACACAGAGTCACACAGGTTCTAGAAGAAAATGACAAAACAGAAGACCAAGAGGCAGGCTCAAGCCCGCAGTCCACTGAGAACAAAACCCAAGGGACACTGAAATGGAAGACACTGGGAATCACACAACTGAACATTCTGAAATGATAGAAAATGCAGTAAAGAAACAGCTTGATGAAGCTATAGAGAAACTCAAATCAGAAATATTTTCTCAGCTAAAAAATGAAATGAGAATCATTATTAAAGAAATGAGCATATCTAAAGAAGAGCAAGATTAAAAAAATAGAAGAACTTAAGAAAAGGATTGAAACTTTGAATGAACAATATAAGACACAAACAGAATGCATGAAACAGATGCAAAAGGAAATGCAGGAAATGAAAAATTCCATGGAAAGTTTGAAAAATCACCTGAATGAACCTGAAGATAGAATCTCAGATCTTGAAGACAGCATGGGAGATCATGGCCACGAAAGAAAAGATCTCCTAAAAATAGTAAGGAACCAAGAAACAACAATTCAACAGCTGCAAGACGAAGCCAAGAGAAATAACATAAGATTAATAGGCATAAATGAAAAAGCAGGGGTCAATACTAATGACCTGTGAAGACTATTCACAGAAATAATAGCAGAAAACTTTCCAAACATGGGAAGAGAATCTGAAATACAGGTAACTGAGGCATACAGAACCCCAATTAACCATAACCAAAATAAATCCTCACCCAGACATATAATAATAAGGGTATCAGATATACAGCACAAGAACAAAATACTAAAAGCTGTCAGAGAAAAGAAACAGATCACCTATGAAGGAAAGCCTATCAGAATCATGGCAGACTTCTCAACACAAACCTTTAAGTCAAGAAGAGCTTGGAGTGAAGTATTTCAAATCCTGAAAGAAA
>RJWM01007423.1:0-78387 GCA_004363535.1 Dasyprocta punctata
ATTTAGAATGCATGAAACAGATTCAGAGAGACTACCAGGAAATCAAAAACTCCAATGAAAGTTGGCAGAACCACCTGAAGGAAACTAAAGATAGACTTTCAAACCTGGAGGACAGGCTTGAAGCCTGGGATCAAGAAAGAAAAGGTCTCTTAAAAATAATAAGAAACCTGGAAGTGGCAGTACAACAGCTACAAGACAACCCAAGGAAATATAATTTACGAATAAAAGGTGTGAGTGAAAAAGCAGGAGCAATACAGATCAAATTAAAAGCCTATTTACAGAAATAATTTCAGGAAATTTTCCAAGCATTGGAACAGGAAGAGACTTTCAGATAAGTGAAGCATATAGAACTCCAGCTAAACATGGCCAAAATATACCTACACCCAGACATATAATAATCAAGATTTCAGAAATTCAGCACAAAAACAAAATATTAAAAACTATTAGAGAAAAGAGACAGATTACCTACAAAGGAAGGCCCATCAGAATCACGACAGACTTCTCAACACAAACCATCAGGTCAAGAAGAGCTTGCAGTGAAGTATTTCAAGCCCTGAAGGAAAGTAACTTCCAACCCAGATTGATGTACCCTGCAAAATTATCTTTCAAAATCAATGGAGAAACAAGAACAACTAAAGGAATTTATGACAACCAAGCCAACCCTACAAAGAATATTGAAGGATATTCTAGAGAGAGATAAAAAAAGTCCACAGCTCCAGAAACAGCGGCAGAGGGATATCACCGAGCAGGGCAGACAAATGAATAATCCATCATCGGGATTTGAGTCCAGTATTGTTTTCAATGAGCTGTTTAGTTTAATCTTATTCTACCTTGACCTGCTTAACTTTATTATATATGATGACAAAGACAGCTATTTTAAAGATAACAAAATATATTAGGGTAGCCTTTAATGATATTTGATCACCTTGTTTCAAAACCAGGTATTGCTTTCACTGTTTTGTTTTGAGGGATTTTAACCTATTCTAGTTTGTTTGACTGCATTACAACAGATGATATAGGCAACTGCCTAGAAGATAATATGAGACATTATAGAAATCAACATTGCATTACTATGTATTGCTCCCATTATTTTATTTGTTATTGGTTTTATTTAGTACCATTTCATTCAACCATATTAGGCCAGATGGTAAGGGTGATTATCTTGAAGACAATAAGAGGAATTACAAGGGGACCGAGGAAGGAAGGAAGGGAAAAGGAAAAAGACATAGATTTATATGAGAGTATACATAAGATAGTTTAAAAGACTTAAACTACTAAATGCATTAACTGGTGAGAGAGAACAGTTGATACTCATATGATTAGATCAGTTTTACATGTCTATATCTGTCAATCTGAACAACCCCCTTGAAGGTAACAATATATAATGTTACAACCACTGTAAAATTCCAATCATCTCATTTTGTAAACCTATAATGTTACAGTATCAGATATGTTGCTGTTGTTTGTTGGTCCCTTTAGTTTTTTGTTTCTCTTTTCTGTGACCATTCTTTTATTCTTTATTGGTTTCATTCTGAACTATTTTGCTTGATTATGTTAGACCTGATGATATGGGCAGTTATTTTAATGATAACAAGAGGTATTCTAAAGGGAAAGGAGAAAGGAAGGAAGGGAAAAAGAAAAAGACATAAATTTATAAATAGGTATGCATAGGATGGTTAAAATGATTATATTACTAAATGCATTACCTATTGAAAAAGAAAAGTTAATACTCATGATTAGATCAATTTTGCATGTCTATATCTGTCAATCTGAACAACCCCTATGAAGGTAATGGTATGCAATATTGCAACTACTGTCAAATTTCAACCGTCTCATGGTGTAAACCTACAATGTTATCATATCGGATTTGTTGTTGTTCTTTGTTTGTCTTCTTTGCCTTTTGTTTCTGTCTTCTGTGCCCATTTTCTCTTAAATAAAAAAAAAAGAAAAAAGAAAAAACTGAGGCCAACACAAATGACATAAAAAAAACTATTTACAGAAGTAATAGCAGAAAACTTCCCAAACATGGGACAAGGACTTGCCATACAGATAAGCAAGGCATATAGAATTCTAACTGGACATAACCAAAACACTCCACTCCCAGACATATAATAATCAAGATCCCAGAAATTCAGCACAAGAAAACTCCACTCCTAGACATATAATAATCAAGATCCCAGAAATTCAGCACAAGAAAATAATATTAAAGGGTGTTAGAGAAAATAAACAGATCACCTGTAAAGGAAAACTACTCAGAATCTTGGCAGCCTTCTCAACACAAACCATCAAGTCAAGAAGAGCTTGGAGTGAAGTGTTTCAAATCCTGAAAGAAAACAACTTCCAACTCAGATTGATGTACCCTGCAAAACTATCTTTCAGAATTGATGAAAAAATATGATACTTCCATGATAAAGAACAACTGAAGGAATTTTTGACCACCAAACCAACCCTACAGAGAGTTCTGAAGGATAATCTAGAGAGACTGATAAAGATGACCATGGTTCCAGGAGTAGCAGCAGACAGGAATTCCCAAACAGGGCAGACAACTGAATGATGGGAAAATTAGGGGTCAATAACAGGAGAATAGCATGCCACAGATATGCCAATACATGCTGGTTGTAACCATTATTGTAGATGGGCTCAATTCACCAATGAAAAGAAACACAGGGAAGATGGATCAAGAAACAAGATCCATCAATATGCTGTGTACAAGAATCACATTTCACTCAAAAGGAAATTCATAAGCCAAAAGTCAAAGGAGAGAAAACAATTGTTCCATGTGACCAGAAACCAGAAAAAAGCAGGAGTAACTTGCCCATCAACCACAGAATGGATAAGAAACATGTGGTATTTTCATACAATGGAAAGCTACTCAGCTATAAAGAAGGATAATCTCAAGGCTTTTGTAGGTAAATGGATGCAACTTGAGATCATGCTCATGAGTGAAACAGTTCAGACTCATATGGGTGAACATTGTGTTATCTCTTAACATAAAAAACTGAAGGAGTTAGTGGGATACAAAATGTACAATAAATATATTGAAAGTGATAGGGGAAGAAATGTCTAAAAAGGGAATATGGTAGCCACTGTTAATTTCCAGTTATCTTGTTTTGAATTCTTGCATTGTTTTCATGGTTTTGTTAGGTTTGGTTTTATTCTGTCTTTTTCTGCTTGATTTTACCATGTCTGACAGTGTGGGTAGCTATTTTGAAGATAGCAGGATGTATTATGGTAGTCATTGTTGATTTCCTATTATGTGGTTTTGAAGTCGAGAAACATTTTCATTCTTTTGTTTTGATTGATTTATTCTGTTTTTCTTTGTTTGATTTTATTATGTCTGATGGTATGGATAGCTATTTTGAAGAAAACAAGAGATATTATGGTAGCCATTTTTGTTTTCCTATTATCTTGTTTTGAAGTCCTGTATTACTTTCATTGTTCTGTTCTGATTAGCTTTATTCTGCTTTGCTTTGTTTGGTTTTATTCTCTTTAAAGTAAATTTTTAAAAATTTATACTTTAAAAGAAATCCTTTATTAGCTGGAAAAAGTAAATGCAGCTTATTTTGCAGCTACATTATATAACTTAAACAACTTTGTGCAAGGTATTTCTGTTTTTACAGTAAACCTCAGAATCTGAAGAATCAAAGACTGCAAGCTGGAACAGATATTAGAAGTCATCTAGTTGATACCTTCATTTTACTGATGAAGATACCAAGGGAAACATTCTTATCTGAAGTCATAAGACAAGTTATTTCATCCATTCATTAAAGTAATTATTCATTGGACTCCTATCAGGTATTAACTGTATGTTGGCATCTGATCCAGGAATATTCTAGTTTTCTAGACACTCTATTCTGGGCTCTTGTGCTGTAACATATGCAGCCAAGCATTTAAAAACAAAACAATTTACCAGAACAATTTATTCAGCACACATCTTTGTAACTGGAGTCCATGGTCTAACAATATTGTAGTCCAAGACCTTGACCTAGACCTAAGAATCAGAATTTCTTTGGAAAGTGTTTAAAAACTACATTTTAACAAGTTCCTCAAGGAATCTACATGAAATGTGAGGTGCACAGTCCAAAGGCAATGAACAGGAAAGAACAACTATTTAGGTTTTTAATGGAATTTAAGACAAACAGCTAATACCAAACAATGTTATTCCAAGGATTAGGAAAGAGACTGAGTAGACTCTATTCAGGATAGATAAAATCTCTGAACTGGACCAACAGACTAACCATGTGCTATGAATTGACCTTCACTGCTTTTAAGTGCACTCACATATATCTCATTTGATCAAGACAAAAACCCTGAAATATACTGACACAATTTTCTTGTTCTTCCTATCAAGAAATTGTATCATAGAGAGTTTAAATGATTTGCAAGAAGGCCCAAAAGAAATAAGGGCAAATTTAATTGCACAATTTCCCCATCATTCAAAAATAAAATATAGTTGTACTCCATGAAAATTAAAGTTCTCTTTATGAAGCATTAAAAAATTAGGACAAGTACTTCCCAGTGTCTAGGTATGTGTTTTCATTCATAGGAGGGAAAAAGTGACCTTTTTAAGGAAACAGAAAAGAAATAAAGACTTAATTTCCTTCACCAAACCAAGACACTGAAACTGTCTTAAGAAAGAAAATCACATGAAAACCCAATCTTCAGTGCCGTAGGACCTTACTCCCATGACTAATATCTGCCTGTTTGGGATCCTTCATTTAACAGATGTTTCCACGCAAGATGATGTTATGGGCCAATAATGCCAATAGTCTTTCTCCTGAGATAAAACGTAGTCTGTACACTTATCTTACATTAACTTTAGCATTCTGTAGCTTTCAAAGAGTCTTCAAAGGAGCCGGGCGTGGTGGCGCACGCCTTTAATCCCAGCACTCCGGAGGCTGAGGTAGGCGGAGCGTTGTGAGTTCGAGGCCGGCTTGGGCTACAACGTGAGCGCAAGGCCGGCCTGAGCTACATAGTGCGACCCTGCCTCAAAAAACTAGAGCCAGGAGTTTGGCTCAGTGGCTTAAGTGCCTGCCTGGCAGGTATGAGGCCGTGAGTTCAATCCCAGTGCCGCAAAAAAAAAAAAAAAAAAAAAAAAAAAAAAAGAGTCTTCAAAGACTTTTGATCAGATGACAGCCTGTCCTTGGTTGCTATATTCTTCTACTAGCTGTTTAGGCCCTTGATTTAAATCCATTTTAGCCTGGTGAGCCAGAACTCCCCATGAGCTCCTCTTCTTATATTCTGCTTTACCCAACAGGGCCAGTGCAGCCAATTTGACTTGTGCTTGGTTGGTTGTCATACTTGTCTTATTAAAATTCCAGCCCTTTAAGCCTGATACTTTGTATTTCTCTCTCTCTCTCTCTCTCTCTCTCTCTCTCTCTCTCTCTCTGCATAATTCCACTTCCTAAAGTCCAGCCCATATCATGAGGTAGATACTAAATCCTTGCTGGAAGACTTCTCTAATGTACTGTTGAGTGGATCCCAGAATAATGTTCATTCAGCTCCCACCATAATATTCATCTCCTCCCCAATAAGCTTCACCCTGAAGTTGAATCCCAAGTCACCCAAATTTTAATAATCTAATAAAATTGTGTCCAGTAGATTACTAAGTGTTCTATATGTATTGTCTTACCACAATACTACAGAAAACAATGCTCTATAATCTCAATATATATCAAAGAAATACTGCACTACAGAGGTAATACTATATTTTTAGTTTCATTTTATAAATAAGTGAACTGAAACTTAGGGAGATTAAGTACTTACTACATTTATATAGCTAATGAGAAAGATTTAAACTCAGGTGAATTAAACTTTAAGATCTATATTCTAAACTAGCTCACTGAACACATAACTATTCATAGCATTTAACCATATCTTTCCTATAAACATTAAAATGTGTTGGTTAGCCTACAATTTCTAACTGTGCCCTCTGTGAGCTAGGCCCTGCTTGCCATTGTCTCATGCCAGTGGGTGGATAGGGTTCCATGCTGAGCCTCTCCCAATCATTAAATCCCACTGCAGTTAACCACGCTACATGTAGAATTCTCCCACGGCATGACACATCATCCATGTGATCCTCGTGAAAACTCTGGGGAATTGATAACACATCAATTCTAAATCCACCCTCTGGATGAGGGTGACTGAGACATGGAGAACTATTTTGACTAATCTGACTGGCCAGAGAACTACTTTGATTAATAACTAGCCAGTAGCAAAACCATGAGCAAACCCAGTTTTCCTAACTCAAGCATGAAAGCATTGTATGTTCATTTCCCTTCAAATGCATCTAAATTAGGCAAGAACTGTGGGAAGCACACAAAGTTGGATTCATCTCTAGGTTGAAGCACATAAATATTCAGCACTGTGTGATCTCTTGGGATTAAGACGTCATCAGCCTCTTCACTCTTACTCACCACCTCTTTGTCCACCTTAACCCATATGCTAGAACAATCATCTGTTCAGCGTAGGAAGCATTTGCATTCAATGATCCAGATCCTATGACCCAGTATATATGATGTTATGTAATTAAGCGAAGGAGAGTAGCAAAGAAATGAAGTAACAGTGAGGTGAGTAAGATCTGGAGTATTTCTGGACAGGAATCAGGAAAGCAAATGTTCTATTAATGGGATTGAAAGTTAATCATGATTTTAAAAAAGTAGATTTTCTCCTAAATTTTTTTTTTTTTTTTTTTTTTTTGCGGTACCGGGCATTGAGCTCACAACCTCGCGCCTGCCAGGGCAGGCGCTTAAGGCACTGAACCAAACTCCCGGCCCTGGTTTTTATTTTTGAGGCAGGGTCGCACTATGTAGCTCAGGCCGGCCTTGCGCTTGCGTTGTAGCCCAAGCCAACCTCGAGCTCACAATGCTCCGCCTACCTCAGCCTCCCATTTTCTCCTAAATTTAGCCTAGGTTTTCCAAACTAGTTTTGACTGAGAGCCTGTCAGTATATGACATGAGCCAGAGTAGAAGAAGCCATTGAGGAAAGTTGAGAAATCACGGAAGTTTTTGCCAAATCTTTGCCATTTTTCACTGAAAGTCCCAGAGACCAGTCATTCTGTACCCTTGTTTGGTCACATAGTTGCTTACACATAGCTCCAAAGAGTGATGTAAAACCTCTGAGTAGAAAGAGGCTGAGAATCATCTTTTCTAACTCCCATTTTACAGAGGATGCCACTGATATACAGAAAGAACAAATGATTTGGCTGCAGTCACACAGCGACTCAGTGTCAAAGTTGGGGCATTTGCACCCTATGTACTGTTGCTTGCTCTCCAGAGTTAAATAATTAAAGTTGTCCCTGTTATTATTTTATATTTTTATAGCAGGTAATGATAAAACTTGATCATTTATAAACTAGAACAAATGAAAGCAAGACAGTAGGATGATTATTGTATTTTTAACATTGTGATCATATGTTTGGTGAGAGAAATTGGTGAAAATTCTCCACAGATCATTGGCTATAATTTTCCTGTCTTCTTTAGAATATGGTGAATTTATAAATGGGTTAATCAAATTTAGGATTAGTTCTCAAATTAAAGGTGGTTTATGCTAGACCTCTTTGAGATCTCCGGAAACATTAAATCTCTGTGATGTTGGGTAGAAAATAGAATAACTCTTGAGTCCAGAAATACCAATTAAAACCCCAACTCAAACTCTCACCTTAGATAAACCAGTTAATCTGTCACAGCTTCAGCTTCTTTAATCACATTACAAGGACCAGTAAGCCCTGTCTAGACCAGTGTGTTCCTGAAACTTTATAAGGAACTTATGAAATAGTGTATTTATAATATTTTACACTCTAGATTTTGGCATTAATATTATTCTACAATTATAAAAATATATAAATACAGAATATAGATATATAAAATTCATATATTTTTGGCATGGTTGTCTGTCCCCAGTTTAATTCAGTTATAAATTATTAACATAGATGCCCTTCCGTAATATACCATAACTATCCTACTTTTACTTCTGATGAGCTGTGAGCTCTTTCCCCTTCATCCTATACAGCTGTCAAGGTTGACACAAGTGACATGTATGGAAGTATGGCTCACTTACCAGTCCTGTAGCTCTTAAGTCTTAGTACTGTAGTGGGATTTAAGTTTTAGGATTTAAATTTTTTGTTTTGTTCTTTTTTTGTGGTACCAGGGCTTGAACTCACAACCTAGCGCCTGCCCAGCAGGCCCTGAAGCCACTGAACCAAACTCCCAGCCCTACTTTTTTGAGGCAGTGTCGCACTATGTAGTTCAGGCCGGCCTTGCTCAGTGTAGCCTGAGCCGGCCTCAAACTCACAATGCTCCTCCTACCTCAGCCTCCCAAGTGCTGGGATTAAAGGTGTGAGCCACAATGCCTGGCTAGGATTTAAATTTTAAGTGCTCTTTTAAAAAAATGAATGTTTTGCTTTTGTTATTGTTGCTTTTTGCCTAGACCTGCCATACGTGTGCATTTTCCCTTATGAGATGCAAGTACTAGACCTAAATATAAAGCCTATGAGTTAGAAATGTTTCAGTTGGTAGTGTAGTCATTTTACTAAGTTTTTCACTGATAAATGAGGTGGTGATAATCACCTTTAATCCTCTGGGTATATACAACATACAGAATAAAATAGTAGTGCAAAATTTGAGGAAGTGATATTTTCACACTGAAGAACTATTGATAGTGAAACTAAATTAAAAGAAAAAGAGCTGTCAAACTTAGAAAAAGAGGACGTTACTCAATAAACTACCTAAAAAGTGAACGCAAAGAACCAATATGGGAATGGAGAAGCATAGCCAATGAATAAATTATCAAATTACTTCTTCCACATGGAATGTGACTTTTTGTTTACAAAGTCCCTTTATTCAACAATAGGTTCATAAAGTTGGGTGAAGTATTTTGCCTCATCTTCTTTGTGCAGGAACTGACAGTGTTCAGAATATTAGTTAAGATCTATTCTATTTCCAAAGACTCAGTGGTTTATTACTTTTTCACGTTCTCAGAGCATCATATTTTAAAATTATCAAATAACTTTGCAGCACTAGCAAGTCAAATTTGTGTCTCTATTTTTGCAGTTTGCCAACAACACCTGGATTCTTTAGCCACTTACAAAACCTTTTCCCCACAGAAGCGTAATGTCCTTTCTTGAGAACCACTATGTTAATATGGGTTACATAATGACCAATTTGGAAGAAGCCTGTCTCAATTATAAGACCTTAATAAGGAAAGGATTTATGGGATTTATGATTTCACATAACAGGAAATCCACAGGTACAGCATACCTCAAAACCAGTTGACTCAGTTGCAAAGTTTACTAATCAAGTCAATAAACATTTCCTGAGCAAGTGCTACCTACTAGATACTATTCTTATGTACTGTGTATACCAACACAAACCAGCCAATACATGTATGAAACAGACATGTAAATTCTATATGTGATATAACATATCTCCTACTGTAAAAGTAGTATAGAAGGACAGTCCAGTATACTGGGTCAAGGCTAATGAATGATCAGATACATACACAATGAGAAATCATGATTAAATATAATAAATGTACACATTCTTCATCTTAGCACTAGTAGAATAGAGAATCTTTATCATTAACCTTATTATGAAAAATGATTTCAACACTCTATTGAGAGAAGGTCTACTCCAGTTAAAAATAGAATTATATGAAGTTATAAATGAGTCACATGATTAGTTTCTCAAAAACAACTCTAACAAGGTCAGTGGAACTAATAGCTAATTAACTACAGGCTGTATTTTCTCAACATATGACATAAAGCTCTCTATAAAGAATACCATGATAAGCCAGGTACAGTGGTACACACCTGTAGTACTAGCATTCATGGAGGCTGAAGCCCAACCTGAGCAGTTTAGTGGCTCAGGGAGACCCACTCTTAAAATTAAAAAAAAAGTAATGTTTTAAGAGGGGTTGAGGATGCAGTGCAGTGTAAAGACTCTGGGTTCCGTCCCCAGTACCACCAAACATAATTTAAAAATGGAGCCTGAAACTTAAATGTGATCTTTGTTGTATGGGATAGATGCCTTACAAATAAAACCCTATTTAATTACTAGAAAACTCCTGAAGTAGATATCATTATTATCATTATAGTCATCACTGCCATTTTTACAGTGAGAAGACTGAAATTCAGAGGAGCTTGAGAAATTTGCCCCAGGTGTTTAAGTAATGACAGCAGAACAGAATTGAACTCAGACTTGTGTGTCCAAATTGGTGCTTTTAATCCTTCAAGTGCTATTTTCTAAAGTGTGGTTCACATCTATGTACCTGGGATTGAATCCTAGGGATTGGAAAGTCACCTGGGATTTCAGTCTTACACAGATTCTGAATCAGAGTCTCTGAGATGGATCTAAGATGTGAATGAACAGTTTTGGTCTGCTGCCTATTAACACACTGCTAAACTACTCTGCCTTCTACTTAAACCATCATTATGGAGAAATGGTCAAAATCTTACTAATAAGTACACCTGAGTAAAGACCTTCTGAGATTTATCTTAACTAAAAGCCTTGAAAGATAGGAAAACCCACTGACTGAAAACTTAGAACCTATGTTTTAAGTAACAAGACCCAAATTATACCATGAGTGGACATTCCTGCTGGTATTAAGACAGATGCTTGAAATTTTTCTCTTCCTTTCTAACTCTAATTGGGTTTTCTGTCTTTGAGAAGGTCATTTTTCTAAAATCTCTGAGCATCAGTTTCTTTACTGTCAGGTTCTGTCCTTTATAACAATGACTTCCAGACTCACTTAGAAAGAGACCTTGCCCAGAAGATGTGTGGTATGCAATGAGAATGACCAAAGTGTAGGAGACATCATATAATGGTTTAAAACAGGCTCTGGAGTCAAACACACTTAAGAGTTCTAATTCAGCTTGTGGTTATGGTAAGAATTGAGGTAGGTTTTACAATCATTCAGTAATGCAATGTACTATTGGCAAAATTATAATATTGGGTGTACTTCTCATGATCTGTTGTGAAGATTAATAAAATGATCATTTTAGATCTCTCTCTACAGTGTTTGGCATAATAAAAGAGTGTTCGGTAATTACTAACTGCTATTTTATCAACAATGGCAACATTAACTTCACTAGGGCTGAGGAGTGTTCCATACGTAGCTTGTTTTCTAGGACCACAGATGGCAAAACCCAGGGAATGCAGTAAGTCCCCAACTCATGAACATTCAACTTGCGAACTTTCACAGATATGAACAGACCTCGCATTAAGAACATTTGTAGATGCAAACAAATTACAGAAGTAGCTCATGTGTCTACTTTACCATGTTAGGGCAACTGGAAAAGTAGTTTATTTAGTTTTAATATTTGTACCACCATTTTAAGGTAACTGTAAAAGTAAAAATAGTTTACTTACAATATTTGTGTGTGTTTGGTTTTTTTAGGCTTTACATTTGTGTATTTGTGTCAAACCATACAAGACTTTTTTTTTTGTCAGACTTACAAAAAAAATGAAGTCAACTTATGAACATTCTTTTGGATCAGAACTCATTCATAAATTGAGATACTTACTACGTTTTAAAATCTCTGAAATTTATCTAGTGGAATCTGCCTCAGGTCCCACTACTGAAGACTAAAATTTCTTACATAAAGGTGTTTTTTCAAGAAGATTTTTAAACTATAGATTATGGTCTTGAATGAGTTTTGGGATTTTTTAAAAAAATACTTTCAAAAATCTCACATTGAAGTGCAGTGTATACTTCAATGGTAAGCAGTATTTCAGTCAACAATAGATAGCATAGATATTTTCTCATACTATGGAGAATATTGTTTATATTTGTCACTATTTAGAAATTACAGTGGTTATTTGAGGATCTGTGAATATATTAAAGAAAAGCAAATGCATGATTTGATCACACATTTTAGTATTTTTATCTGCATTTACATACAATGTATTTCCATCTAATCCTCCACATTTTGTGTTCAGCATTCACAAGCATAAAGGGAATCAGAGGCATCTTCACATTGCCACGGGTGTTGCTGGCACGCACACATAAGGTTTAAAGACCCCTGATCTCTAGTTTTGTCACAATAGGGACTTGCTGGTGTATGCTACAAGGATCTCCATCACCAGGAACCATTGTTTCATAACGGTCCAGGGGGATTTCTACAATTGCAGACAACCAATTCCACTTGACTGTTATAGGAACAAAAGCCACTGTGCTAAACTGTTCATTCAAGACACGCAAACTAATGATAATGTATTACTTCAAAAACTACGAATTACTAGTTACAAATAATACTAAAACAAACATCAGTTTTTCCAAAATGTAAATCACCTAATGGTAGAGATAATGAGGTTTTATTAAGTTTCATAGTGTACTACATCTAAAAACTGATTTCTTCTTTTTCATGTCAGAATGTATTGTCATAGCACTATTGTTCACAATAAACATCTTGCTAAATAAAATAAAGCTTCAGTTTTCAGTCATTCTAATCAATCCATCCTTTCTGTGTAAGACATATAGAATGAAACAAATTAAATTTGCTTCAATTTGTTATATACATGCAAGTTATCTTGAGAATGAAAATTATAATATATGCTGTACTCTATAAATTAAGTAATAAAAATTCTTAGGCTGCCAAGAATCAGAAGACAGTCACCAGGGGACAATTTCACAAACCACTTCACATTCTATCACCCCTTCAAAAGAAATTTATGAAGTATTGCTAATATTTTCTCCTTAAAGAAATGCAAAATACCACATAATTTAATGAGGGGTCTAAATTCATACAACTGTCAGGAGCAAAGCCAAGGTTTGAGCACAGGAAGATAAAAAGCTTCCTCTGGCCTTGACCTTGGCCTTCTTCTGTCCATTTCCCAACAGAGCTAGTGGTATGTCTTTTCTAATTAAATGATGTGACCATGAAAATTTGAAGTTCAGTATACTTCAAAATTTTGAGGATGAGTCCAGGTGTTCAAGGTCTATTTTGGCCTGACTACTGTTTCCCTCTGGTGTAGTAGACCAGCTTCCTGCAAGCCTTTGGGAAGCAATTGTTAACTATGCAGAAATTTTGCAAGGGATTCACTAAAACTTTGATAGCTTGAATTTCACCATGGTGGAAATATTTATACCACAGAAATTGGCAAAAATCACTGATCCTTACCATGCATCATTTAACCATAGCCCTACTCTTCTTTCCAACTAGATGACCCACTTTCTGTTCTCCAATAAATCATGTCATTCCTTTGCCTACAACAGTATTTTCCTCCACCTCTTCCTCCTCAGTACTAATGTTTGTAATCTTTGAAGTTGCAGTTTCTGTATTACCTTTTCTGGCATTCATCATCTTTTGACTCTCTTCCCTTAAAGCTGAAAGCCCCACTTAAACTTTCTGATAGCATACCAAGTTATACTCCTGCAACTGCAACTGTGTGGACATTGCCCTACTTCTTACCAGTTTAGGTCACTGTACTGCAAGCTATGGGAATAAGGAACTTTATCTAATATCTATTTAATCTTAATGTCTATTAATATGACAACCAGTGAATGCTCGAAACTTGGTAAATGTGTGAAACAAATGATTGGAGAATATCTTTAGACAAATTCTCTGAAAAATATGGTGGTGACTTATTTGTATTCAGATGTGAGATACTAGGAATTAGAAAAATCATTCTTGAACACTAGCAACTCAGAAAATAACTTAAAGGAAGGAAGGAAGGAAGGAAGGGAGAAAGAGAGAGAGAAAGAGAGAAATAGAGAAAGAGAAAGAAAGAAAGAGAGAGAGGAGAGAGGGAAGGAGGGAAGGAAGGAGGAAAGGAAGGAAGGAAGGAAGGAAGGAAGGAAGGAAGGAAGGAAGGAAGGAAGGGAGGAAGGAAGGAAGGAAGAAAAAGGGCCAAATTCTTAAGAGACAATATTTTCACTCAATAATCTCTAGTTCTAGATCACGGTTGAGAATATTTGTCCAGATGATATCACTGCCTACTGTACTCCGTCATGGTGTGAAAAACTTTCCTGCTTGATCCCTATCCCTTTTTCTGTGGAGCTCAGGAAATTCCTTCATGTCAAGGCCATCATCATTAATCAAAGGTGAAATTTAAATGGAGCTTCATTTGCCAGTCGGAAGAATCATAAGACACTCTGAGTACAGCTGTCCTCCTAGACGCATTGCTGTCCTACTTTCGGTGTCTCACCAGCTTGTTTCCTTTTGGTGTCAGGTTTGAAACAGAGAAGTGACAAAGAGAAGGAAGAGGAAGTGAGGAAGCTGAGTGGGTGGGGAATAATCTAAAAGAGGAGGCTAGGGAGGGCCATGGGTAATCTGTTTTCATGTTCCACCTCTTCTCCTCTCTTTCCTCAAGTTTGTTTTTTCTCCTTTGTACTAGCTGTCGGAGATGATTGTCCCAGCTGTCTCTCAGTTCTAGCTTTTGTTAACTCACCTTTTCCATTCTGCAGTGGAAAATCTCCAGGGACAAAATCTCTGAAAAATATGGTTTTAGCTTATTTGTGTTCAGAGGTGGAATACTAAGAATTAGAAAAATCATTCTCAAATAAAATCAAACCAGAAAAAATCTTAAGAGAGAGAAAAGAAAGAAAGGAAGAGAAAGCAAGAAAGAGAGAGAGAAAAAGGAAAGTGGGAGGGAAGGAAGAAAGGAAGGAAGGAAGGAAGGAAGGAAGGAAGGAAGGAAGGAAGGAAGAAAGGAAGGAAGGAAAACTTCTTATATCCACTTTCTTTCCTCCCACCTCCCTTTGTCCTCTGCCATCCTCTTTGTCAACTCCTCCTTCTTTCTTACATTTCCTCTGCGTTTTATTAAGTTCCATGTGCTATTTGTCAATGTTCTTTTGATTTCTTGTACCTCATTTCCATCTTTCTCTTTCTCAACTAAATTCTAGAATAATTACCTGTTTAGTTTTTATTTTTATTGGTATATGTCTACAGTACACAATGATTACACTTACTGTGGGAAGTTGCTACACATACATAACACATCTCAATTCTTCCTATGTCTCCTTCCCCTTCCTCTCCTCCCCTTCTCCCTCTACCATTTGGACCCCTCCCCCTTTGTCTTGAATGCTATTTTCCTCCTCCCCTTTCCTTGATTCTGTTCAACCTATTTTTCAATTTTCAGTTTCTGTATTACTTTCCTCTTGATAACCATCTTCCTCTAACAATTTCCAAACGAGCTAGAAGACATTATTTTTAAGACACTCTTTTCTGTGCTTGTTCCTAACAATTTTCAACTAAATAGCAAAGCATTTTACTCTATCTAGAGGCAAAAGATTAAAAAATTGTATCACATGTATGATAATATGACTTTGCCAATTACTTCCTAGCTAGTTTTATAAATCTTGTAGTCTTTCTAAATGCAGAATTCCAACATATATAATTTTCTTTCAATTAAATATAAACAACAGAGAGTGGGTTGTATCTTAGCTATAAAGCACACCCTTAGCACGTGTGAGTCCCTGGATTCAATGCCCTGTACTACAAACAAAACAAACAAAAACATTTAATCTTATTATTTCTTGAGTGTCTACTATTTATGCATATTTAGAAGTTGACTTCTAAAGACATCTCACAGATAGTGCTTTTAAATGAACACAAGATGATTGCTCATTACATTTTTACTACCATGTTAGTGAAAATGTAGTGTGTGCAGATCTTAAAAAATTATGTGTGCTTTCTTAAAAAAAAAACTTTGCACGGCTTTCATATTGTATGTCTGTCCCTTATCACTTATTAGCTTCAAAATATGAAAATGTCATCCTGCTTTTAAAAATGGAACTCAAAAATTCTGAATAGAAGTTCAAGAAAGTGTCACCAGTAGGAAGAAGCCCCTGGTCATGGGCAATGTGCTCTGCAGTGGGTGGAGAGGTTTGGTCAGCCTTATATTTAACAGGGAGGGAGCAGTGCTTCCTCTGTGTGTCATTCCTGTGTCTGACCAAGAGCAAAAACATCTTTAGAACTAACAAACAAGCAAAGGAAACTCAGCAAATCTCTGAAGAAAACGACCCAGACTATCAAAAAAGATCCTACAGAGAACTCTCTTATCTCCCTACAGAACTTAATCACTATCAGCTAGAGAAAAAGAATGAGGGAGTATTGAACTCATAGCCACAACTTTACTAGGACAATTTAGTTGTAATTAAGAATATGTGCTTTAAATGTAAATAGAGCTCGGTTATGCTGACACTGTGAAACTTCCTAGTTGTACTCTAAGCTAAAAATAATATTTGTATTATTGGATGGAATGCATAAGGTTGTAGTAATACAGGAAATAGTCAATAACTGTTAGTATGAGTGCAGAGAAGCAAAAGGGATTTTCTGAAGTCATGTGCATGTCCTGTGGCAGGATTGAGACCAGGCTATCATCAACTTGATTTTTATGGCAATGCTTTTTTCATTCACTGACCTGCTGGCTTTTTTATAAAATAAAGTTTCATTAAAATACTTATTCATATACATATTATCTTTGGCACCTTTTTCATGATGACAGAAGAGTTAACTAGTTAAGAACCACAAAAATCAACCTAATTGTCATAAAATAATGTTTTACACAATAAGTTTAAAGACTACAATGATTAAGGTATTTGGCCCCTTGAGATCAGAGCACAACACGTGTAGATCTCTGAGGGAAACCAAATTAAGTTTCTCTTTAATAATCCTTCCTGGGCCATTGACAGTTTTTCCTAAAGAGGTAAAGACTGCTTAGTGAAATAGGACCTTCTCAGATCTTTGTTTTGGTAATTTAAAACAAAAATGAAACAAACTTCTTAGCAAAGAAGTCATTTTTATCCTCTAAATAATAAACTCAAGGTCTAGCAGATGCTTAGAACAAAAAATTTCATTCATCCTGGCCTTCTCAGCACCACTAAAACTACAGTTGTCCATGCCATTTTGCTTTCCAATTGTAAAGAGTCTCCCAATGTGGGTAACATGGCTAACCCCACGCACCCCCAAGGTATGCATTCTCCATCAGGAACAAGGAATTCTAGTGGTAAATCAGTTTTGAGCCCATTCTTTTAAACAGACAAAGGAATTAATGTCCAAACAGGCTATAGAATCCATGCACAGTGCTTTTTTCATTAAAGTAAAACTACATTCCTGATTGACCTTTTTTTTTCTTTTTTTTTTTTTTTGAGATACTATGGATTTAACCCAAGGACTTCATACTGAGCTATATATCCAGCCCTTTTAAATTTTGGGCCACTCTCACTAAGCCTAGTCTGGGCTTGAACTTTTGCCATCTCCTTGCCTCAGTCTCCCAAAGCGCTAGAATTACAGGCATGTACCACCATCCAGCTATTTTATGCTTCTTAACTGATGAGATTTTCTATAATGCCAATTGGCTCATAGATTTAAGTTTTACAATTTTAAAATGAGAGTCTTATCTTTTACTAGTAATGTTTTACTCGCTGTCAGTAATGCTCATCAGTCATGTATAGGAATAAACCACTGTATTCAGCTTCCTCAAAACATCAGTGTTGCCCCTTCCGGGGCTCGGCCCACTGGGCCAGAGCAGCGCAGACTCGGACCAGGATGCAATTGAACTCCCCTCCGGGGTCCTGCCTCAGGACCCTGGAGGAGAACAAGAAGGGTCCCTTGTGGGGCCCAAGCCACTCAGGCACTGACCAGGATGCAAATGAACTGCCTTCCGGGGTCCTGAAGTCAGGACCCTGGAGGAGAATGAGAAGGGCCCCTTCCAGGGCCCGGCCTGCCAGGCTGGAGGGGCACCGGCTCGCGGGCTTGGAATCAGGGACAAATACACTCCTCCCCTCCACCCCCCCACCCCCCGTCAACAACCTGCTGTTTCGGAGGTCTGGCTAAATTGATAACAACCAAGGAACATCAACCAACTTTTTGCTAGTATCGTTTAGCAGATCTTACAGGCCTCTGGGCAGCAACCCGAGCATCTCTATGGAAAGTGACAGCAGGCAAGGTAGCAAGTACGGGGGATTCTCTTCTGTCTTGTCTTTGTGGCCTAATATGGTTCTCTCTCTTTTGCTTTACTCTGATCATTGTTATTATTATTAATAAAAAAAAACCCATCAATGTTACAGGTTCTTATTCACACAGGACTATATATAACACTCCCCACTGCCCACAAACTGAATTATTTGCCATTATTTGCTGAGAGACACTCATAAGGGAAAGGAACCTGAGGTCACTGCAGTAAGGGGAAGAAGGTGGACCATTTAGTGAGAGAAGCAAATTCCAAAGAGCTACATGAAAAGGTGCAAGTGATATATATTTTGAAGGAACTGTGACCTTGTCTGACACAACGTTATGACTTACAAGAGGGTCACATTGGTCTCACTGTTTTGTTTTGTTCTGATTTATTGTTTTGCTTTATTCAATGTTCTGCTTTGACTGGTTTTATTCTGTTTTGTTTTATTTGATTTTACAATGTCTGATGGAATGAACAACTGTTGTGAAAATAACAAGATATACTTTGGCAGCCATTGTTAATTTCCTGTTATCCTGCTTTGAAGTTCTGTACCGCTTTTACTGCTTTGTTTTGAATGGCTTTATTGTGTTTTGTTTTGTTGGGTTTTATTATCTTAAAAAAATTTTTTTTAAAGATATCCTTGGTTGAGACTTTAAACTCCACCACCTCCTCCCTAGACTACAATGTAACACACCATCACACTCTGCAGGAGCGGCAGGCTGACTTCTCTGTTTCCCAGTCTGTGGACTATGAATGCATCTATGTCTATTGGTCCACTGAACTACACATTCTAAAGTAACGATATAATTGTCTGCTCTCCCTGTGGAAAACATTTGGAGGATTTAGACATGGTGAGAGGTAAGAAACAAACTTCCATGAGTGCTGTTAGCTTTGTGGTTTTCCTGGTCAATACAAGTTCTGACATTATTTGTTTTATCATCAAATCTTTATTTGAAGCTAACTTTAGGACATGCCGTAAGTTTTAAGCTGACAGTTTTAAAATTTAATGTACTTTTCAAGTCTTTCTATTGTCTGAATTAACAAATAACTTTTTTGAACACTAATGAATTTTATACATACATTTAGTAAGATGGAAGTTTTAAATTCTCTAAGGCACTGCAATATTGAGACTAAAATAGCAGCATCCCAGTTTAAAAGTGTGTCAACCAAGTCATCAATTAACCATTTCAAATTTATTTGCAAAGTTACTTCAACTAAATTACCTTATTTGTTATAAATAGATGAAACAACAAATGCTTACTGAAGTATAATTGGCATATCACCAACCATAAATGTATTTATACTATACATTTAAAATGTATAATTTCACAATTTTGTGCATATATATATATATATATATATACTTTGCCATAATCAGGATTATGAACATGTTCTCACCTAAATATTTTCTCATGCCTCCTTAAAAAGAATTCTCTAGGCTTAACAATAAAAACATAACAGTCAAATTGAAAAATAAAAATAATTTGAACAAATAGCTGACCCGTGAAAATTGCAAACATGCCCATAAAATATGCTCAATATTATTCATAATTAGAGAAATAAAAATTACAAGCACATGCACCTACTAGAATAGCTAGGAGAGAAGGGATTAAACACAGTGCACAATAGAGAGGATGTGGAGGAAATGACACTCTCACATGTGAAATGGAACGTTTACTTTGGAGCCACAGCTTAGTTCTTTAGTTAAACATACACCTACTATTCAATCCAACCATCTTACTCCTAGCTATTTATCTGGGAGAAATGAAAATTAATATGAGCGTTTCTACTAGAATGTTCCAAGTTGTTTAATTTTAGTAGGCAAAAATTGGAATCAACTAAAGTGTCCATCAACAAGTGAAGAGAAGAACACATTGTGACATATCCATAAAATAGAATATAGTACTACTCAACAATGAAAACCAAAGTATTAGCACATGTAACAGTATGGGTTAATCTCAAAATAACTGTACTGGAAAAAAAAATTAATGCAAAGTGCATATTGCATAAACCCATGCCTGTAGTCTCAACAGTTGGGGGCTGATGCAGGAAGATCACCATGAGTCTAAAGCCAACCAGCTCTATTAGTGAGTTCAAAGCCAGCTTGAACTACTTTGTGAGACCCTGTCTCAAAAATAAACCAATAATAAAATTACATATTGTATGTGTCTAGGGTTATAAAAGTTGTTAAAATACACTAAAATGGAGATCAAGCATGAAAAAACCCTGAGCAGAACAAATCAGTCAGTCCTTATCAGTGATCTCAACCACATCTGATTTGCAAATTTAAGCAAAACTTGACTTGGGCTAATTTCTTTTATATGCCCACAGTATATTAAAGAAAAACTGAACTTCAGATTAACCAATCAAAGTCAATGAAAAAGCTTATATAACCAGGAACTTTCCAGTGGGATAGACTAAACAAAGCATTTTTATTACTGTAATCAGTAAAATATTTTCTTCGATTACTTTCACACTTATTCTACTAAAGCCCATCCCTATGCTTCGCAGTGAAACACCTAAACAACTTCAGTGCTGAGCTGCCCACGAATTGCTATTTGTTCATATAAATGCTTTACAACTTTTATCGTACATCAGTTTATCCTTAAAACAGAGTCGAACAAACTGCTATACAATCTACTATCTAGTGATGGAAAGTAGATCAGCAGTTTTCTGGGAAGGGAGATAATAAAGAGAGAGATGAGTTAAAAGGGACACAAGAATGTTTGTCAGTCATGTGTTGGTTGACTGTAGCAAGAGCTTCACATTGTATAGATGTGTCAAAATGCATCAATTGCATAACTTAAATGTTGAGTTCATTGCATCTCAGTTGTACCTCAATCAAGCTATTAAAATTGTTTTGACCCAGTAACAGTAAAAAATATTCTATGGCAAAGGATCAAGAAAATCTTTCATTTTGTTAATGTCAATGAACATCTGTAAATACAGATTAGAAATATTTTTTAAAATTCCTTTTTAGTTTTGTCTTAAAATTTAGACCTTGTTTTATTTGTGTCTTCTTAGTATCCTTATGGCTAATTTAACCCTACATGACTTCAAATTTCTATAGGCAATGAAGAATGTTTTAAAATCTCATGATATACCAAGTGATGGAAGGTGAGGAAGGGAAGAGAGGGGACTTAAAAGAACTAAGATGTGCTATGTACCTGTGCCAACTCCTGCTGCAATCCTTATGTATTGAAAACATGTACTGATACAGATAAATTTTTAAAAACTTATGGTAAAACAAAATAAGATATAATCAAACCAAGCAGCAAAATAATCAAATAATCTATTTTTAAATTCTTCCCAAAATCTTCAGTTGCATATTCCTATTGATTCGTATAATTTTTAAATTATATGTGTTAGAGACTTATCATTCCAGAATACATGAGTACTGTAGAAACTCAAGTTCTTACCTATGTAAAAGGAACTTAGCAGGAGTAGAATTTCTCCTGGAGTCTTGGACTGAGGATAATTGATATCAGTTTAACCTGGAAACAAATAAAAGTCAACAAAATAGTTAGAAGGATAAAACAAGACTCTGGGGAGGAGTACGGAGGCTACAAAAAAGGACTAACAAGCTCCTACACAGAATGAAAAACACTTGCTGAGCTGGAAACTGCTCAGCACTGAGCTCAGCATGCAGCTTTCCTGGATAGCAGAGGGAAGGTAAAGAGAAGTGCACAAAAGCAAGTGGTGAAGAGGTGGCCATGTGTCTAAGAACAGATGCCCGACTTGTTCAGAAGAATTCTGCCAAATTCGGCAAATCATTATGTAAAATATAGCAATCCATTTCAATTTTTTAATGGAAAAACTTTATTTCTTTTAAAAGTACATTAAGGAAAGAAGAAAAGCAGTCACCAGCTGAAGCTGAATCCCCCCGCCCCAAAAACCCTATTTCATAACACATAGACACCTCCAGCAATAAAAATATGGGCTAATGCAACTACCTACATATCAGAACAGGCAAAATCCCCAACAGTGATAATGCCAAATGCTGGCAGGGATGTGGAGTCATGGGAACTCTGATTCATGGCTTGTACAAATACAAAGTAGTAACATCACTTCAGAAGGCCATTTCATAGCTTTTCATCAAAGTAAACTTATTTTTATCATCCAGCAATCATTCTCCTTGGCATTTACCTATAGAAGTTGAAAATTTATGTCCACAGAAAAACCTGCACTCAGCTGTTTTTTGTAACTTCACTTAAAATTGCTAGAATTTGGGAAAAACCAAAATATTTTTCAGTAAGTTAATGGATTAAACATTTTCAAGATAGCCAGATTGTAATCCCAGCACTCCTGTAATCCTAGCACTTGGGAGGCTGAGGCAAGGGGATCACTGTGAGTTCAAGTCCAGCCTGGACTACATAGCAAGATCCTGTCTCAAAAAAAATAATTTCTTTATAATAAATCTACCCAGTGGAATATTAGTTAATAATAATGAGGTTACCAAACCACACACACACACACACACACACACACACACACACACAATCATGGAGGAAAGTAATGCATCCTGTTACACAAAAGAAGTCAGTCTAAAAAGTCTAAATAGTGTCTGAGACATATGAAAAAGGAAAACGTTAAAAACAGTACAAATGTCAGCGGTTGCCAAGAATTCTGAGAAAGGATGAATAGGTGGAGCCTAATCTTTTCAGGATAGGGAAGCTGTTCTGCATAACATTGTGATGACCATACCTAACATTGTGTCCTTGTCAAAACCTACAGAATTTATTACCAAAAGAGCAAACCCTATTGTAAATGAAGGATTTTAGTCAATAATAAGTTATCAACACTGGTTCATAAATTGTATCAAATGTACACCAATTCAAGACGGTAATAATTGGAGAAAATGGAGTATCTGGGAACTCTGTACTTTCTGCTCAATATTTTTTTTAACCTTGATTAATGTACAATAATAGGCTTCAACTATTTTCCACATTTATTCCAGAAGCCTGATCCTGTGTGTGCTTTACACAAAAATTGTATAAAAATGACAGAATGACTCAATTTTATAATAATAAACAGAGGGAGGAGGGACATAGACAAAGATCCAATTCTAGTTAATATTTTATTAATCTTTTTAAAATCATGTAGCCAGGTGTGGTGATGCATGCCTATATTCCCAAAACTCAGGAGGCTGAGGCAGGAGGATTGCTGTGAGTTCAAGACCAGCCTGGGCTACAAAGTGAGCTCAAGGTCAGCCTAAAGTGCAAAGTGAGACCCTGTCTCAAAAAGACAATAAATGAATAAATAAATAAATAAATAAATAAAATCACGTAAATTTTCACTACTATTAATTGCACAAGTATAGAACTTTTCAGTTTCCTGCCCTGAAAAGCGTAGCATAACTGTTTTTATTAGGGAAAATTCTGTTCATGCACAGAGAATTTTTCTGCTTTAGCCAAAACCTAAACTCTTAGTAAATAAACAACTATTCACCAAAAAAGTAAGGAAATAAAAAAGCAGACATGAAGGTCAGATGTTATGAAATAGAACACTTATTTAACAAAAGATTTGTATTACTGTTGCTCATGGAGACCACATTTTAGGTCATGAAATTAACAGCTAGCTAATTCCCATAAATTTTCTTTAAACCATCTTGCACATGTTATCAACTTGGAAATAAGGGATATTATCAAACTTGGAAAGACCATTTTGGTCACAAAATTTAAAAGAAAGAGATTCAAAAAACAAAAATTTAAGCAGTTTCTCTCCAGATATCTAATATGAATTTAGCACTACCTTACTTTCAATTATTAGTAGATAGCTGCTATTATGATATGAAATCACCATGTGGTGACCTATATATTTTGAGCTATGGTATATAAATCTAATTTTTTCTTTTGAAATTGAAGCTTTACTGAAGTGCATGCAGTATACACACTTTGCTGAGTTTGGTGAGAGGTATCCACCTATGCTGCCATCACCACAACCTAGGTACTCAACATATCCATTGCGTTCATTACCCCCCAGTTTACTATCCTCTTGTTGTGTGTGTTTTGTTCTATGAACACTTAACATAATAAGATCTATTCTATTAATATATTTGAAGTACACAAGTATTAAATATACGTCATATGCTATTTAGGAGATCTCCAAAACTTATTTGTTCTGCATCATTGAAACTTTATATCCACTGAGCAAAAAGTTTCAATTTATTTTTTTGTTTCCAGTTCCTATCACTCACCATTCCATTTTCTGCTTCTGTAAGTTTCACTATCTTACTTTATAGAAATGGAATAATACAATATTTAACTTACTGTATCTGGCTAATTTCGTTTAACATAATATTCTCCAGGTCATCCATGTTGCCACAAGTGACAGGATTTCCTTCTTTTTAAAGGTGGAATAGTAATTTCCTTGTATTTTTCTTTATTCATTCATTCACTGATAGACATCTAAGACGAATGAGCACACAACATTTCAAAATTATTGAGATACAGCAAAAAAGTTCTTGATAGAGAAATTTATAGTGATAAATGTCTACCTGAAGAAAGGCCTCAGATAAAAAAATCCACCTTGACACCTCAAGAGACAAGAAAAAGAGCAAACCTGCTCCAAAATGATCAGAAAAAAGACACTTAAAAGTTCAATGCAGAAATGAATGAAATTGGGACAAGAAATTCAATAGAAAAGATCAACAAAATTAATAGCTAGCTTCTGACAAGGTGAAAAAAAAGATTCAAATAAAATCAGAACTGAGAGACAGACACTTAATAGTTGAATCATTTGGTAATGTTTGAGTGACTTTACATGTTGTCATAGCTAGAATCGGGTGGGTAGGTGACAGCAATGCTGCTTAACATTCTCCAGTGCCCCTAAAATCTGCTCCACCCCACAACCAGCAAAGACAGGGAGAATACTTTGAATGTTTATATGCAACAAATTGAGTAACCTGAAAAAAGTGGATAAATTCCTTGAAATGCATAACCTACTAAGAATGATGAAGAAATAGAAAATATGACTAGATTAATAATAAATAAGGAAATTGAATAGCAATCAACCACTCCTACCAAAGAAAAGACAAGAAATAGAAAGTAACTTACTTACTGAATTCTACTAATAATTTAAAGAATTAAAATCAATGTTTATCACAATTTTTCAAAATATTGAAGAAGAGAAACATGTGCAGATTCATGTAAGAAAACTGCATTAGTCTGATACAAAGACAAAGATGCTACAAGAAAAGAAAACCTAAGCTAAGATCCCTGATGAACATTGATGCAAAACTCAAGAAATATTATTAAACTAAATTCAACAGTACATTCGAAGCATCAGACACCATAACCAAGTATATTTATCTCTAGGATATAAATCTCTAAAAATCATATAGCCCATTAATAGAATAAAGATTTAAAGTAGATTATCTCTAGTGATAATTTAATACTTTCATAAAATACTGGTGAAAATATTTTCATAAGATTTAACTTGTTTCCATGAGAAAACATTTAATGAATTATTCGTCGAAAAAATATAGTCCTATAGTCCTATGCACGTAAAACCATATCTGACACTCTCATAGGTAACAACAGATTCAGTAGCACAAAACTAAAGGATTTTTCTGTCAGGTTAGAAACAAGACTGGGATGCCTATTGTCACCGGTCTTTGTACAGATATAGATTTTAGCTTCCGGGTAGAAATGTCTACTTCAAAGCGAAAGATAGGACTTTCATTTCATGCTCTCTGAACTACGCATTCTGGTTCAGTCTTCTCCTCATTCTCCACCCACTACTCTCGGTTGTTCTACCATCCATCTAGTAGAGAACCTCCCGATTGAGTACTCTCAGAGTCTTGGCCCCATTCTTCACTAAATCCTTGTATTTCAATTGTAAAATCCTCCCAAAAGCTGCTTTACTGTGAGTGGTCAGCTTATTAGCTCATATCATTTCTGTATTGATTCTGATTCTTTTTTTTTTTTTGGTGGGGGGAGGTACTGGGGATTCAACTCATGGCCTCGTGCTTGCCAGGCAGGCGCTATGCTGCTGAGCTATATCCCCAGCCCCCTGCATTGATTCTATAATAAGTAATTTTAAATTCCTGACACTACCCCTGTTGGCCTTAAGTAACTAAGTAACTAAATAACTTCCTTGCCAATTATCATCATGAAAGCATAAAAGAAAGAATAAAACAAATTTATCTAGCCTGCACGTTTCAAAGAACTGATGATGATGATGTTTAAATATTAGCAGATAACATTTATTGAGCACTCACTCTTTTCACTATCTAAACAAACATGGTGTAAAGAAATTTTCATTTATTTTCTTGAATCCTTTCAAAATATGAGGAGGGAGCTGTTAAACATAATTTATGTAAAGAAATCCAAGGACTCTACAGAAAGAAGAGAGGGACCAGCATGGAGACAGGAATCTAGAGAATAGAGTGAACAACTATTCTACACTACAGCCAACTTCATTCAGAAGAATGTGGTAATATATATATATATATATATATAGATGCTGTTAGGCTAAGAATATATTTCTTAATAACATTTTAAGCTGAAAAGACGTGCATTTAATCCCAGCACTCGGGAGGCTGAGATAGGAGGAGCGTTGTGAGTTCAAGGCCGGCTTGGGCTACAACCTGAGCGCAAGGCCTGCCTGAGCTACATAGTGCGACCCTGCCTCAAAAAACTAGGGCTGGGAGTTTGACAGCTTAAGCGCCTGTCTGGCAGGTACAAGGTTGTGAGTTCAATCCTTGGTGCCAGGGGGGAAAAAAAGAAAAAGACGTGCAATATCATGCCTGTGTTTAAAGATAGGGACTTCAAATAAGGAATAAATCACATCATTTGAATAACAAGGAGAAACCAAATAAGTTATTTTAAGTTTAGATAAGAATTATGGGTGTTCACCTTAGGGTTGGGGGAATAAAATGGCAGTAGGAATTAAGCAAAAACATGAGAAAAAGATGTTCGCTTGTAACATTTTATCAAGCATGAGATCAGTCTTCAAAAGCCTTTTAAGTTTCTTGAAAAGACAAGATGTATACAAAAATGAAAGAAAAATTATATTTTAATAGTTTGGACAATAAGTGACATGATACTATGAAGAAGTCAATATCAACTAGATAGACATTTCTGAGGAAGATTTTTGTAGAGGAATCTATTTGAACTCAAGTATGGGCCATCTCCAATTTTTTTTCTGAGACAAAGTCACAGTATTGAGATCTTTGTCAGTGTTTGAGGGCCTTTTAGTTTGTCATAGCCAGAACCGGTTGAGTAGATGCCAGCAATGCTGGTAAGCATTATCCAGTGCCCCAGAAAGCTGCTCCCACCCCACTCTCAACAAGGAATTATCTACCTGATAATGTGAATAATGCCAAGGTTGAGAAACATGCTTACAGGATTATTAACAATTTAATAGACATTGGAAAAGTTATTTCACAACTAGTCCTGCTTTCCCTTGTGGAAAATAGGACAATAAAGGTAATAGTGTTCAGGAATGAATCAAATAAATTACTAGTTAGGTATTTATCACATAGTAAGTCTTCAGTATCTATGACTATCATTACTTTTTCTCAAAAATGAGAAACTAAACAGACAATATTTGAAATATAAACAACATTTTAGCTGATGTGAATTTACTGTTTCTGGGCTACTGGATTAAAAATATGTAACCCTAGCTCTATTCTCACCACCAGATAGCCACTAAATGTTAAACTTCCTAACACTTTCATTTGAGCCATTCATAATCAATTATCCATCACTCCCCCAATTCACTGTGTATAAAGTAAAACAAACAATTCTCCTTCTAGTTTACCTATCTTCTTTCTGGCAAAGACACTGTGTTTAAAATTGAAAAAAAAAAAAAAAAAAAAAAAAAAAAAAAAAAAAAAAAAACTATGATTCTGGAAAACTTTTCCCGATCCCCCTATGCCACTAATATACCATATGCTGTACACATTTCCAACTGTATTTTTCCTCTTCACCTCAATCTCTGTAGTTTTAAAGGGCATTACATAGTATAATCACTAATATTCCCCTTCCAGAAATAATATCCTCTTACTCCCATATGCTGTGAAGATGAAATATCAATGAGAGATTTAATCTTAAAATTTGCTCATTTTCCCATTTCTCAGTAGTGGCATGCTGAAGCAGGAGCTCAGTAGCTTCTTAAAAACACTTGCAACAGGCTTAAACATCTCCCTGTCTCTAGCCTTTCTCTTCCAAAGCACTCCATATACCACATGAGCCTTCTAACACATTTTTAAATGATACTCCTGCTCAAGATTCTTCAGTGGTTCCCTGCTGCATTTCTTGCACACTAAAAGTCTTCCACTTAATATCCAAAGCTCTCTAATCGAGTGCAAATCCACCTTTCAAGTCGCATCTCCATGAGTCTCCTTCAAGCACAAGCAACCATTCCACAAGACAATCAAGCAATTTTAATTGAGAGTCTATGCGAATAGAGTTGCCATGTAAAACATTATGCTAAGCAAAAGATACACGCACATGCACACACACACACACACACGCACACACACACTCAAATACTGCCCTTGCAGTTTCCAGTCTAGACAGAGAGAGAACAACACCTATCAAGTAATCACTTAAATAAGCATGAAATTATAACTGTGTTGAGTGCGACAACTATGACGCACATAGCACCATGGGATAATACGACATTTGATTGAATAAATGAGAAGTTTGTGAGGTGGGAGGGAGTATTTTTCAGTAGAAGGTCCACTGAGTCTGAGAACTGATTTTCCTCATCAGGGAGAAGTAAGAAGACCACCGTGATCATGCACAGTACACTCAAAAACAAGGGTGGTATCCTTTTTAGATATCTACATATCAAAAATATTAAAAATAAAAAGCCCATACTTACATGAAATTTGTTTATGCATTAATTGAATAAGTGCATTTAATGAATTATTTGATCTTCAGGGGTCCCTACAGCCACTGATTAGAGTCCACTTAGAGATAAGCACATTAGAGTTCAGAGATGTTAGCTGTGTTGACCAAGGGACAAACCTAGAGTGAAGTTTCCGTCCATGGAACTTTTTCTTTCAAACTTCAGGTGCTGCCCCTTCAATTTGCAAAGTCTATTCATCTTTGCTGAGTGAGCAGCCCAAGTCTGGCTTTTCACTTTGAGGCCTTCTCAGTCTTCTGCCATCCACAGTCAGAAATGATAGAACAGATGCTATCCTGTAATACTGAAAATAATCTGCAACACATGACAGCAAAGTATCACCATAGAAAGAGTTCAGAAAATTGCTAAGAAATACTGTAAGGATCTACTTCAAGAATGAATAAAATCCATGAAAAAGAAATACAAGTGGCTAAACAAACTAAAATGTCAAACTTTACAAGTACTCAAAACTGTGCCAATAAGAAGGGAGCTGTTTTTATCACTAACCTAGTATTTCTAACATATAACAAGGGGAAAAAACTGTCAAATTTGCTGCCAAAAATTGGCATTAATTGTTAAGAATGTAAAAAAACAACAAACATACATACTTATGGTTATGGTTATCATTATGACTATAGTTGTATACAGTTTTAAGTACTTTACATCCACTTTTCTAAGCATTTTCTATATACAAGCTCAACTCTATGAGATAGGTGTTATTTTGATTCTTTTATGAAAAATGAGAGACCTGAACCATAGAAACAGTAACTTTCTCAAAGTACTAATAGAGTAATAAAATCATTCTGAAAATTTCTTAGATGCTACAAAGTAAGAAAATTTAAAAGCAGTATTTGACCTTGTATAAAAACTATATGGAAAGATTTGTGGACAAATGTATCTAAAGCAACATTACAATTTAGGCAGTTTCTGACATTTTACTGTCATAAATATAAATGGCAAAACCAAAGGGCAAAAACTTGGAAGCAGCAATATAAAAATTTTTAAATAACTGTAGTCTATCAGTATAACAAAATACCAGTCTTCAAGTAGTATGAATAGAAAAATTTGGATTAATATACAAAAACTTTTCAAAACAATATTGAAAATATTAAAGAATAAAAATAACCCCAAATCATATGTAGTATATAGTTTCAGCTTTGTGTTCTTTAAGTATGGTGTAAATACATACATCTCAAAAGACAAACAATGAATCTTCATCTCAGTGAAGAGAAATATGCTATCTGTAAGTAAGGAGATGGTAAATTCTGTTTGGAGAAGCAGCTAAAATTTTAGTTTTAGAACATAGGGAGATTCCTGTTTTAAAATAAGAATAGTGATCTACAATATATGTATGACATTACCATCTTCATGAAATAATTCAGCATTTACAAACTGAAGAAGCTTGAAACTTTGGCATTCCTCCTAAGAATCATTAAAAGGGATCACATCCTGGATGATTCCTCAGTATTATATGAGTAAAACTACTCCAAATCTAAGATGCTTGAGCAGGATCCTGATCTTCATGCCTAACCAGTCTCCTTGACCACTAAAGCTAGGTCTGGCTGACACTTCTGAACTCAAGAAGCCAGACTTTAGCTGTCCTATTGACTCACTGAAATGTAAGAGTTCGATAGAAACATCCTTACTTTCTGGTCCACCCGAAAGAAAACTGTAGTCATCTTCAAATGTTTCAAATTCATCCTGCCTCCC
Organism: Dasyprocta punctata; assembly: GCA_004363535.1. Taxonomy (NCBI): domain Eukaryota; kingdom Metazoa; phylum Chordata; class Mammalia; order Rodentia; family Dasyproctidae; genus Dasyprocta; species Dasyprocta punctata. The sequence continues at coordinate 30,465 of RJWM01007423.1, forward strand.
CTGCATTTGTTTAATCCCTGAGACCCCAAAGATAGCTCCTATCAGCTTTATTTCTCTTCCTTTATTCAGGACCTGAATCTAATTCCCATTCTTCAAAATGATCCACTTTTGAGATTAGAGACTGGATTGCATTAACACAGTATTAATGGAATCTGGCCTAGCTCATACCCAAGGGCAGGAGATCAAGAACAAACAGGTCTGAGCTTCAGAGAAGCTGGAGAAATGTATACTAAATATCTGCTTTTCAATGCCCACCCTTAAGGCCAATGGAGGCCATTTAATTTGAGCCAGTTACTGTATCTATGTCTATATATTTTGTCGTCCAAAACATTAGCATGATAGTGATACAGATCTTACTAGGAATACTCCACTAAAAAGTTTTCAGCACATAGGTATCAATTCCATAAATGTTAGCCACTGTTACACCAATGAAATGATGATGATGGTGACCAAGCCATGATAACTATTGCCTACTTGGTCAACAGGTACAGAAATTTAACCAGGCTATAAACTCCAGGCTGCCTGTTTTGACCCAAAATTAGTTTTCTCTTCAATACTAATGCAGTGAGCACCACATGGTTGGCACTGTATAAATTTTCCAATGACCCTATAGATACCCAGATTATGGGCCACTCTGGGGAGCAGCAATTCTTCATGAACATGGGGAAAGAGCTTTCAATTTCTGGTAAGGGTCTCCAGATTTCCAAGCCACCTCCTGAATCACTAAATAGGTGCAATACTGTGGCCATTATTTGCCTTGTTGAGACAGGAAGGATTAAATGAATTGCTGTGATCCAAAAAGCCACTCCCTATAACAATCATTCAAGAAGTCCAGCAGTTTCTCTCTATGGAATGAGTCTTATTAAACTCCATGAAGTCACAGGTGGGAATTCAAGCAATCAAAACCTTAGACTTGGACACCAGAGTACAAGGCAGGGATTGTATGTGGGTGGAGAAGGTTGTTTCCAGAATACACTCCCAGGCCACCTCCTCTTTCCCTAGTTCTCATCTCTTCCCATCTACCTCACAGAATAAGGTACGAAATTTAGCACAGACTGATTCCATTGTCTACAGATAGATAATCTCAAAGACCATGTTCTTATTCTTTCTTTCTTAAAAGCAATCAGCTCTTTAGCATCCCTACTCACCTACTCTGTCATATTGTTTGTTTGTGCTATGGTAACAGATTTTTATGACTGGAATTAGCCTTAAGCAATCTTACCCACTGGTTTTTATTTCCTGGTCTCTTAAACTGTATATATAAGAATAACCTAGGCAGTTTATTAAACATTCAAATTCCTAGACCCCCAAACCCAAATATTCCAATTCCATAGCCCTTAGATGGGCCTCAAATGCCTCCTTTATCTTTCTTAGTCTTCTTTCCCTCTTTTCTTCCCTTTCTTCCCTTCTTCCTTTCTTCTGCTTTTCTTCCTCCCTTTTCCTACCCTCCCTTCTTTTTCTCCCTCCCTCCCTTTCTTCCTCTACTTTTCTTTCTTTCTTCTTTTTTTCTTTCTTCTTTCTATCTTTCCCTCATTCTTCTGATACTCAGAAGTCACAAATTCTTCAAATCTCTAATCTAAAGTTTGGATTGTCCTCATGATATTCACAGCAAATGATCATCAAAACTATGATCTTCAAATCTATGTCAAATTTGCATCATGAACTACTAGTGACAGTAAGTTTGAGTTTGTCTTCTAGAAGGAAATCATATTTTTAGGTAGCTACCTAATTCACTTTTACATTAATATTTTATTCTAGTTATAATCTCCTCAGTACCTTGAGAAACAAATGTAATCACTTGTTCACATCCCCATCTTCATTTTTCATGGGTCGTTGTATGAAGTTTCAAGAGCTACTTGTGATTCAGCCCTTTCCAAATTATATTTGAGAGGACAGGCTGTTAGGATGGGTTCCACAGAGAGAGTGGTCTGCTGTCAAATAAGTGTACTGCTCAACAAAAACAAAGGCTCCATCCAGAGCTCCAAGTCGACACTGGAGACACAACCCTGAGGGTCAGGGTCAAGGTCATTCTCATACTGACACTGAGACAGTTTCACATTAGATGGAAGAACTAAATTATCCTCTCTGGTTCCTTCAATTTTGACATTTTGATTAAAAGAATGTAGTTATTCTTTCTTTTGATTGGTTGAGGTCCCATTTAAATCCCATCGAATAGGAGGGAAAGTGAGAATTCTGTAATTAATCTGTCCTCAGTGATCGAAGGTCAGCCCTGTGTCACACCCAGCAGGAGGGTTTTCGGGTGAGTCATCGTCTTGAGAGAAGGGCTGAGTCTGTCTACTCCCAATATAATTCACTTTGTTCTCATCAGTAGCAATGGAAGATTTCACCCTTCACTTAATAAAGGCTCAGCAGATTTCAGATGAAAGAGAGTCAGAAGTCGAAGAGGTCCACGCCTATCCTTTCCAGATGCTTAGGAATCATACCTGATTTTCTTTCATACATTGTGTAAACATTTAGTAGCTGTAAATAAGTTGCTTAAAGATTTTCACATGATATCCTAACCTGTTACATCAACTCTTTCCATTCTCCCATAAATCATTGTAGTCCTACTAAAACTACGGACATATATTACATAGTTGAGATCATAGTGCACATAAAATTTTATGTTCTGTTTTGTGTTTCCCAGGTAATGCGTATCTTTAATACTCATGATATTCACTACTACTATATAATATAAGATATGTCCAGAGTGTTAAACCTCAGTCCCTTAATATTTTCCCAAATTTGTAATTTCAAATAACATCAAATATTTATTATGACATGGTGTGAAAAATAAAGTTTTGGGGGCAACCTCATAAAAACTGAAAGTAGAACAGTTATAAGTGACCAAAGAGAGACTAGCCAGTAGGCACAATGCTACAGTTAGATAGTAAAATAAGTTTTGGTATAATATGGCACAAAGAAATAAACACAGCTAACAATAATGCCCAGCATATCTCAAAATAGAAGATTTTTAATGTACTGACAATAAAGAAATGACAAATTTTAAGGCAACAGACATCTCAGATATCCTGATTTTATCATTACCCAATCTATTCATGGATCAAAGCACCACACTGCACCTCATAAAAATGTATAAGGATTACATGTCAACCTAAAATAGAATAACACTAATTTGAAAAGAAAATAAAACTTTATATACAGAAATATTCTGTTGTATTTAACCATAGTCTTAGTGTGGATTTTCATGCATGATACGTTTGATCTAAAAGTTTTATTTTTACACATTAAAGCAAAGTAAATCTTTTATAATGCTACCCAAGTTTATCATATAGAATCAGATGGCCGGGTGTGTTGATGCACACTTGTAACACCAGCACTTGGGAGGCAGGGGGATTGCTGTGAATTTGAGGTCAACCTGAACTACACAATGAAAAAATGTCTCAGAAAACAAACAAAAATAAAAAAGGCAGGAGAAAATCATATTTAAATACAAGAACTGAGTTCCCAATACTAATCTCAGAAAAAGAAGAAATTAAAATATAGTAAGCAAGTTTCAGAGGTACATTTTACAATAAGTGAAATATAATTTATAATTTAAAATATACAAAAAAAATTAAATCTATAAAGCAAAAATGTTACACATTTAAATGGCTATCTAAAACAAATACAGCACTTTTGTTTTTGTTTGTTTGTTTTTGTTTCTTGAGACAGAGTTTCACTATCAGTTCAGACTGGCCTTGAACTCACTTTGTAGTCCAGGCTCGCTTCAAATTCACAGCAATCTTCCTGCCTCAGCCTGCCAAGAACTGGGATTACAGGCATGTGCCACCATGGCTGGTGAAATACAGCATTTTATACTAATGCAACCAATAAATCTATCGCATATAAAACATTGAAATTTCTGACAAAAGCAGGCCATTGGGAAATAGTTAAAATAATTGAAAATCAAATCTTTCATGTCAGAATTTGCAGAATCTGGTCAAAGAATTACTTAGAGCAAAAAATAAGATGATACTATACTAAAAGAAAATAAATTGAAGAAAATTCATTATATAAAACCATTATTTCCACACACCTTTAATCCCAGCGCTTGGGAGGCTGAAGTAGGCGGAGTGTTGTGAGTTTGATGCTGGCTTTGGCTACAATGTGAGCGCAAGGCTGGCCTGAAGTACATAGTGCGACTCTTGTCTCAAAAAACTAGGAAGTTTGGCTCAGTGGCTTAAGCACCTGTCTGGCAGGCGCGAGATTGTGAGTTTGATCCCTGCTGCCACAAAACAAACAAACAGAGAAACATTATTTCTAAGTTAGAATTTATAAAGACATTTAAATTAACCAAGTCATTAAATGTGACAGGTGATAATGATCAATTCAAGGTATCCAATCAAGAATGAATGTAGTAGCATAATTATTTTATTTTCGTAAGATGGGTACATTCATTAAATACTCATTTAATAGAGCAGTAGTGATTGAAAAAGTGTCATTGGTGTGGGCAACTTTCTGTCAAAAAATTAAAAATACAATTCAAAAGAAAAGTTGAATAATCCCAAAAGCTGTTGTCCCAGCTACTGGAGAGGTTGAGGCAGAAGGATTGCAAATTTGAGTCCTTCCTAAGGAATTTAACAAGATCCTGTCTGAGAAGAAAAAATGGGACTGGGGATTTAGCTGAGTAGCACAAGTGCCTGCCTGGCAAGCACAAGATCCTGAGTTCAATTCCCAATACCAAAAAAAATAAAATAAAATAAAGAAGAAGAAAAAAGAAAGTGGACTGAGAATGGTCCTGGATTCAATACCTAATATCACAAAAACAAAAACAATACCCATCACAATAATAATCATAAAACTTAATTAAAGTAATTAATTTTTATCTGTCCAAGTATATAATAGAAGTAATAACCATATTTAGGAACTTTCCTAAATTAAGAGTATACCTCTGTATGTGAAATATCTTTTAAGGTTTATACTTCTCTGAAAATTTTTACTCATCATATGTTCTTTCTTATGCTACAGGAGAATTTTAATTATATCCTTATGTGTGAATGCATGTACTTGCATGCACACACATGTGCACGTACACACACACACACACACACACACACCATGACGCTAATGGAAAAAGCAGAAACACTCAAACCTTCTCAATGTTTAGGGATCTTGGCAACACATTGAGAATATTAGGATGTTCTCCATCCATAAAGTACATTTTGGTCATGGTCATATAGATTTCCATAAATTCAAATAATCTATCTCTATTTAGCCTAAAATTAAAAATTTTGTTTATATTTTCTTTGTGCATGAAAGCCATCATGGGTCCATGGCTTGAGTACATCAGGTAAAAGCTTCATTTTTGGTGTTGAGATTTTTTCTAAAATACCCCTACCAAGAAGTTCAATGAAGATCATAAAGTTGCCAGGTGTGGTGGCACATACTTGTAATCTCAGCACTCAGGAGGCTAAGGCAAAAGTACTGATGCAAATTCAGCCTGAACTGCATAGCAGAACCCCCATCTCAAAAAAATAAAAATAAAAATAAAAAATACAAAAAGGGATGGGAATAATTCTTAGTATGGAGGTCCTTGGTTCACCTCCAGTATTGAGATAGAAAAAAGAAAGGAAGGATAGAGGGAATAAGAAAGTGGAGGGGAGAGAATAGAAGAAAAGAAGGAAGAGCCGGGCATGGTGGCGCATGCCTTTAATCCCAGCACTCGGGAGGCTGAGGTAGGAGGAGCATTGTGAGTTCCAGGCCGGCTTGGGCTACAACGTGAGCACAAGATCAGCCTGAGCTACACAGTGCGACCCTGCCTCAAAAAAAACCAGGGCCAGGAGTTTGGCTCAGTGACTTAAGCACCTGTCTGACAAGGTGCGAGGCTATGAGTTCAATCCCTGGTGCCACAAAAAAAAAAAAAAAAAAAAAAAAAAAAAAAGGAAGGAAGAAGGAAAGAAGGAGATGACATAAACTTAAGCATAAGGCACACACAGCTGCAGAATTTCTCTATGTTGAACACTCGTCTGTAAAATAAGGCTAAAAATAACTTGCTTGCATATTTTGCCTTGAGACCTAAGAAAGTCAGGCCTACCATCAATCAGGATTTTGGTTAAGTCAGATTTTCTTTAAATGCTGTCTTTCTTAATGAAATAGTTATTTTTCTTCTTCATAACTCTTAAAATAGCAGGAATTCCTGGTACTGAAACCTACCCACAGGCTTCCACGTGTTTGCATATTCTGTCTGTCTTTCTGTTTCTCTCTCTGTGTCTGTCTGTCTGTCTGTCTGTCTCACACACACACACACACATCCACACACCTCAAATCATTCCTTACCATTTAAAGAATAACAGACTCGTTCTTCCTTAATAGCTAATAAAGTGAACAAATACTAATATAGCTACTAAGGAAAAGACTTGCAAAATGGGTTCTGAATTATCTGAGCATGAATCTTGGAGAATTTACTAATTTACTAATTCTGTGAGTTCTGTATCTTGTGTAAAATACAAAACATAATAGTAGATACTCATAGAATTGTTGAGTATTGCATGAGTTAACATTTCTAAGAACTTAGAGTAGAAGGTGACACATAGTTAATATTCAATAATTGTTAATTATTACTAGTGCGTAAGTAGTCATTGAATGTATATTGACTAAAAATGTCCTTAGCTAAGTATAATCCACATACCAGGATGTGACCATAAAGTTAGGTCACAGTCCCTTCGTATAAACAAAATGTGATGCAACTAATGATCTTGTGGTCAAAATCCAAACCAGGTGTGGTGGCACACCACACACCTGTAATCCCACCACTCTGGGAGGCTAAGGCAGGAGGAGAGCAAATTCAAGACCAATCTTTGCAATTTAATGATTTAGTAAGACTATGTCTCAAAATTTTTTAAAAAAGTTTAAAAAAGAGGTGAGGTATAGCTTGCTGTGAAGGTCTAGGGTTCAATCCCCAGCACCAGAAAAAAAAATCAGACATCTTCTATACATCTCTCAGATATTTATGAGATTTTCCCACGGCTGCTCTTTAGATATTCAGGAAATAAAAATTTTAATTATCTAACCATCAACTTTTCTTCATGCCACCATTCTAAAGTCTCCATTACCAATGATCCTTGAAAATCATTGCTTGATTGGATCCAGTTGTCATCTAAAGATCACCACTGTTACATTCATCTAGCAACAGGTGGAGAAGATGATTTCTCTGTTTTCCCATTGCTACTCAAAATATGCCTAAATGGACACTCTTCGTTTTGGTCTAAGTTACTGAAACGCTGTGCATAATGAAAGGAAGGTGAAATACCGAACAACAACGTTAAAATGTTCTTGGCATGGTTGACTCTTCTTCATTGAAAAGTAAGCTAAAATGTCATCTCCTCAGTGAAAAATTTTCAGAACATCTTTCCCTGGCAGCTTCCTCCACCTCACTGTTAGCATCATTGCTTTACCATTATTAGCCTCTTCTTCCTTGCTCTAGAGCATGACCTGTAGTTATCATTCACATTTATATACCATATATATGATATATATATGAGATAATATAAACAAGCTTCATATACATATATAAATAATTTGTTTATTGGTTTTCTTGTTTTATAAGGGAAATTCTTGTATTTGGAGCCTAGACTAGGGTCTGCCTCATTACAGTGAATCAGTGCTCTAATGAGTGAATACACAGAACCGAATTTGCCTTAAGGAACAGCTGATTTTCAGTTGTCTTTTGGCTCTCAATTTGCACATGACTTCCTGAAGCAAAGTCTTCCCTGACCCTCTAGACAAGATAAGTTTTCCCTGTGAGATGATTTCCCTCTACTCTATTTATCTGAAGGCTTAATTAAATTATTTATTTTATGGAGACTTGGGTGTGGCTGTCCCTACTCTGGCAGCAGCCAGAGCATGGCGCTGGTTTCCAGGTGGGGATCACCTCTTGGTGAGGCCCCTGGGGAAAAACAAAATTGTTTGATCTTCCCTGCCTGTCAAGGCAAAAATTATGCCTGTTTTATCTCATATTGTGCCCCTAACTCTAGAGGAGTACACGATATACATCTGATGTTTAATAAACTTATCCATTAAAATGCAATTCGAGTTGATATAAAACATCAGATTGGATGTTTTTTAGACGTCAGAGAAACCACAAAAATGAAGTTTTAAGAAATCACTCTAAAACAACACTGATGTGACCAAGAGACTATATATTTTTTCTTGATTCTTAGCATCTCTAATTCATGAGTCGTACAGTTCCCATCATTACTAAATATAACGAATTCTTTCACTGCAATTGTAGAAACCTTTCAGAATAACACTCAGTAATAAATGCATCACTTAGCCCATAAGCTACTAATGTCTTTCATTAACAAATCTAATGACTAAGAAAATAGTTTTCATATGTATACTTTCACAATAGTCTATAAGGCAGGAAAAGAAAATATAATAGTCTTCTATTGTTACATCTGGTGTCATCGGGAGAAATCTGCATTCATACTGACTTATCCAACAAAGTCACCCTGCCTGAGGGTTCTCAGCCTTCAGGAATGTGAGGATAGCAGCACATTCTACACAGATGTCCACAGCCAAAGTGGTCAAATTGCCACTCAGCTCTTTTGGTGCTTAAGCATGAAATCCAGCTTCCATGTATGTCCACACGACAGCACAGAACACTGCTTACTTCTTTTAAAAAGATATCACTTTAACAAGGGACATAAAAGCCTGCAGAGACATCAAAATATAACATGGTCTTGAATGGGCAATTACCAAACCATTGATGTCACTTCTTCCGATAATAATCTGTGAATTCAGGAAAATTCTCCACAAAATTCATATAGAACTATTCACAAAATTTTACAAACTGATTTCAGTAATCACTTGGAGTAAATATGTCTAAGAATACCTCAACTGACTCTGCTTTTTTATTGATTAAAGTTTAATTTTACACATTTTTGAGGATAAAGTGATAATACAATGCATGTATATATTGTCTAGTAATAAATCCATAAAGAAAATTATACTGGAATACTACTTAGCCATTAAGAATTATATCATGTGATTTGATCCAAAGTGGAAAGAACTAGAGGACATTATGTTACCTGAAATAACACACAGAAAGACAGCCTCTGCATGTTCTCATACGTGGAAGTTAAAAAATAAGAACGTTCACCTGAATATAGAACAGTGATTACCAGAGTTTAGGAGGGAGGAAAAGGGTGAATAAAGAAAAGCTGGACTTGACCAGGGCATGCTGCATGCATGTATGGAAAGATCACATTGAATCTCTGTCTTGGTTACTTTTTTCTCGTTGCTGAGACTAAACACCTGGTGCCCAAAATTAGGGAAGGAAAGGTTTATTTCTTATAGTTCTTGGAGGTTTCTGTCCATACTCAGCTGGCTCAAAGGCAGGGTGGCGTGGCAAGGCGGGCAGCCGTTCATGGTGGCCGCAAAACAGCAAGGTGAAAACCGACAAGAAAGAGTGAGGCACAGCTGCTTCTTCAGGCCTCCACTGTGTGTCGGCTCCAACCCTGGTCGGGTGCAGCACTCACACCACCAATTCCAGCGCCACACTCAGCCAGTCCATGATTACATGAGGCTTAAGTGGGGACCACCCGACCACTCTATAACAATCTCATTAGTACATATAGTTAATACAAACAAATGAAAAGAAGTTTATCTGAAGGTAGACTAGTGATTGTGTGAGGCTTGAAAGAGTGAGTGCAGGGATAATTGAAGGAGGCTGGATAATGTGCACTGAAACACCACTGGACAGGACACATTCCTCTGTTCCACAGCACCGTGGGTGACTACCATTCACAGCCGACTAATTTACATTTTATGGATAACTAGAGGAGAGGAATTTGAAGGCTCTAAACACAGTATTGATAAAGGGATAGAAGTTTTATCCTCATTTGATCAGTACATGCTGCATAAATGATTAAAGTATCACACCATACCTACTAATAGGTATATTTATTATATATTAATAAAAAATTTTTGAAAGTTCAAAAAGATGGAAACTTTAACTACCATTTAATTAAATAAAAATCACACAATTTTTAAGTGGTTCAATGTAATTGTAACTGTGATAAATTTTCTCAGCCCTAACAGATTGTTTCTGCTCTGAAAAAAATCACTTATAACTGGATGTAGTGGTGCCAGCCTGTAATCCCAGCACTTGGAAAGCTAAGACAGGAGGATCTCTGTGAATTTGAGAAGAGTCTTGTCTACTTACTGAGTTCAGTTTCAGTATATACTGCATAAGACACTGAAAATAATAAAATAATAATATTTCTAGTGCTCCAGTTTCCTCATTAATAAAATGCATATGATTCTAGAGCATCACATTAAGGTTTCAGGGGAGATAGTGACCAAGACTCTAACAATAATTATAGCCTCCACTCATAATTTGCCATATGCTCAGTATTGTGATAAATATTTTATCCACACAGTCTGCTTTAAAACTCACAAAAAACTTTGCAATTTTGGTGAATTTCCAAAACAAGGAACCAAAGCACAAGAGATTGAATTACTTGCTGGTGAGGACTGCATGAGAGTTACAGTTTGTTTGCACAGCAGCCCCTGGACATGTGAGGTGTGGCAGTGAAGAGCGTTGGAGCCAGGATTAAATTCAAACTAGTAATTTGCCGGGCGTGGTGGCGCACGCCTTTAATCCCAGCACTCGGGAGGGTGAGGTAGGTGGAGCGTTGTGAGTTCGAGGCCCGCTTGGGCTACAACGCGAGTGCAAGCCTGGCCTGAGCTACATAGTGCAACCCTGCTTCAAAAAACCAGGGCCGGGAGTTTGGCTCAGTGGCTTAAGCGCCTGCCCTGGCAGGCGTTAGGCTGTGAGTTCGATCCCCGGTGCTGCAAAAAAAAAAAAAAAAAAACTAGTAATTAGCCCTGAATAATATATTGCATATGGTTATCTTAGAAGTAGTTGTTCAGATTACAAGATTTAGGCGCGAAAAAAAATGAACAAACAACGAAACAATGGAAGCACAAACTGTTCTTTTGGACAGCTATCTTTCTTGTATATATATATACACATATATACATATACACATGTATATATGTGTATACTTATATACATATAATCTTTTCTTTCTTCTCTCCTTTCCCCTACCCCAGTTGTTCTTTCCTTTATGCAATATATTAATTAGTCTTAATTTCCTACTATTTTTTAAAATTCTGTATCATTTCTATCTTTTTTTCTGTTTTGTTTTTTAAAATTAAAAGAGATAAATTCAAACTGGTAACATAACATTCTACCATGTGTAAGGGTTATGACAGTACAGATGCAAAAATACTGGTGAGTGACTTCATAAGCAATTATAAATATGAAATAATTTCATTTTTAATTTCTTGTGTAGGATACAGCATGCAAAGTAAATATTATTAAGCTTACCAGAAACATTAGTTCAAAAGAAAGACCATTAATCAGGCTTGGAAGAATCACTAGATTGACACAAATAGAGGAGAAGTGTGCAGAACATTAGCTGAGTTTGATGAGCACAGGGGCACCCTTGCCTTCCTTGTTAACATCATATCTGCCTCATTCTAAAGAGATATAATATGTTCTTTTGATATAGAGAAAAACAGGTATAGAAGAAGCAATATGGCATGTGTTGTCTATAGAGAAACACAGAGGTTCAAATTACACCTTTACATAATATATATTCTAAGGTCCTCTCTCTGTTTCATCATCTGAGCATACCTGTTGTAACCCTTTTCATGAAATTGGTGTGTTCCTTAAAATAAACATTACACTTCAAATCTTCCCTTTTGGTGTCCTTAGAAATAATTCAGAATCAACTTAGTAATAACAGCCTCATCTGCTTATCCAGGGCTTACAATGTGCTGGGTCCCGTGCCTTCCTAGTCTAATCCTCCCCACCACTTTAAGAGCAGTATTATTATGATTCCACTTCTTAGATGTTGAAACTAAGACATAGAGACATTTTGTAATTTGCCATAGGCCAGACAAGTGAGTTAAAAATCAAAGTTGGATTGAAATAAGGAGGCTCTGACTGCATGCTGACATTTTTAAATGCATCAGTTCCTTGAGTCAAGTCAGTGCAGAAACGTTCTTAACAACTGATCCTCTAAACTGAAGTCTTTGAAAGCACACTACACTTTAGCCTTTGAGTTCATTCCACATGACTGTCTCTGAAATTTCATTTTTGTGAAGAACTCAACAATTCTAGCTCTAAATCCCTTTTCTCATTAAACTCTAAGCACTTGTCTTAACCTTTCTCCTTTGATTTCTATTACATGCCTCTTTACAATGTAGTTATTTGGGGACAGAAATCGTAATGCTTCTGTTTTCCCCAATATTAGAATGCCATTATTCAAAGTAACTGTTTAATAATGATTTGGGGAACAAGCCAAATGTGGTGGCAAATGCCCATAATCCAGACACTCAAGAGGCTGAGGCAGGAGCGAAGTAGGATAGAAGAAATAAAGGATAGGTAGAAAGGAGACAAGAAAATCATAACTGAAACTTGTACTTTGTAAGAAGATTGCAACTTCCAGGACTCAGCTGAAGTCACCCAGCCCAGCCCCACGCTGACATTCCTCGGCTACATTTACAACTCTTGCCTACCAGACTCAACACTAAAGGCCATAAATCAACTTCACTAAGAAAGTAAAGTGTAGGAGCAGGACCCTGAGATAAGGACTATCCCATTGTCAACAGTCCTTGGCCAGATTTACACCCTTGCCTTATCAGACCCATCACTAAGAAGCCATAAATTGATCCAATTAAGAAAGTTAACAACAGGTTGAGCTAATCCAAGGAATGTTTCATTCTCCTATTTAAAAAACAGTTGTGCAGTGAATGGGTTGATACCCTTCTGAGGGAAAGAGGAGTGGGTAGGCACTTTCATCCCTAGCTTTACACCCACTCAGGAAATGTTTAAGGGAACCTAGTTCCAATGCCTTTCAATTCTTGGAACACCCACACTCCTCTCTCTCTCTCTCTCCCTCGCGCTCTCTCTCTCGCTCTCCCTCTCCTCTTTCTTTAAACCAAGGTCTTACTACGTAGTTTGGGCTGGTCTTGAGTTCATTACATAGCCCAGGATGGCCTCAAATTCGTGATAATCCTCCTGCCTCAACCTCCCAAGTACTGGAATTACAGGCGTGCACACCTGGCTTCACACTACTCTCTTGAGTGCACCCTCTATCTTGCTTAATAAACCCCAATTTTGCCTCTTTCTGGCATGTCCTGAGAGTTCTTTTTCTGCAGTGGTAGCCACTCAACCAGTTACACTGTGGTGGATTAAGTTTGGGAAACTCTCAGACCCAGTCCAGAGACAAGAGATTGTCTGGGAGTTTGTGGCTGGCCCAGGTTGCCTAGTAAATTCAAGGTCAGCCAGAACTACAAAGTGAGACCCTGTCTCAATAATAGTCATTATTATTAGTAGTAGTATTAAAAAAAAGGACAATGAATGGATAACAGAGTAACAGAAAGAAGAATTCTGTTGATCAGGCAACAACTCATTCAGTTAACTCGGACTATAAACATTGCCAAGTTCTGGAAAGTGAGGTACCTTAGTCTTGTAATCACTAGAAAAGGTACAACTCTTCCAGCAGTCCGAGCTTAGTAGTTCAGAATTCTCCCTTCCTTTAGAGGTTTCTCTCTTTGATATCCACCACCATTTCTGTGACCAGGATCAACTGGTGCCTGTGGCCTTCCCCATGTACAACTGTGTCCCCAGTTGGAGCGAAATTCTTTCAATGATCTTAGCATGGAGAACATAGACGACAACTTTTCAAAATAAGCATTCACCCATGTAAAACAGAGTGACAAGATAATTTTAGAGAACAAAACTAAACAAGTTCATGAAAGATAAGTTTTGAATTCTTAACTATTAAAAGTAACAAAAGTATTATCAACAAAACCATTGGCCAAGCGCTTTCCTCAACCTAGTAAGAAAAGTGTCACTTTTATTTCTATGTGACACTGTACACAGAATTTAAGTCACATGCTCAGCTAAACATCGTTCAGTGGAACTGGAATGTGAACTCAGATTTGCCTGCTGTGAAAATCATTTTGTTAAGCATTGTATCTCTTCACTGCTTCCTAAGGAGAGTGCCACCAACTATCCCATCAGCGACCCTCTGTCACTCTGTCAGTGGGTTCAGTACCTACAGCCACTTTCCCTGATGTCTTCCCATTCATCTTTTCTCATTCCCTGGATGATTTCAGAAATGGTGGTAGGAACAACTTTTGCTCCTTTTCCTCATTCAAAATTCTCAGAACACCTGGTCCTCTCTCATCTCTTGAGGAGGGAAAGTAGAAAAAAATTGAGAACCAAATCGTGGCACTGACTCTGGAGACTTCCTCCACAGCCCAGGAAAGGCAGACTCAAGATGGGATGACCCTCCCTCACACCAGTGCGGAACTGTGCTGGCTTGACCCAGTGCAGGAACTGTCAGTGAGGAAGAATCTCTATCCATTCATCATTTCCTTGGAGTTGTTTTTATTAGTGGTAGTGCTGGCAAAACCATGATGGACGACTAGTATTTATTGACATCTTCTGTCTTTCTCAGTATTTGATAAGTGTTTGATATTCTTTATCTTACTTAATTCTCAAGTTCATATCATGTTCTTAAATAGACATTATCACCACTTGATTGATAATGAGACAGAAGTTTATTAAGCCTGTCAACCAGAGTTTGAACAGTGGTCTTTGGGACTCCAAAGCCCTTATTACACACCTTTTCCCAACTTGCGTCTTGTCTTTTCCATCAAAGCATAACTAATATTTGAGCATAAATATAGCATTGAGGTAGTGTCAGCCTGTTCACACATGCAGGCATATAAAGTCTTCATATTTATACATTACGCAATTCCACACCTACAGGTATTTTCTCACAGTGCCTTTCAAGTTTCACTCAGCAGCATTGTGACTGAGCAAGTTGAATGAATTCTACAAATAGTTTTGATAGCTGATGCAATTCAGCAGAAGCCTTCATACTCTAAACAAGCTGTTGTGGCTTTTTGTAATTAACACTTTGACCTAGTTTTCACTTGTTCATATCAATCATGACTGTGCAATTATTCTATGTTCTAGAGGAGATGCAGTCTCTGATGATTTAACAATCATCTGAAATTAGAAACTAGCAGAAGAAAGAGTACAGAAATAGAAGGAAAAAAAAAACAGAAAGAGCATAGAAATGAATCTTGGCTTCAACTCTAAAGTCTGTGCTTTTATGTTACTTCCTGCTGCCTCCTTTCAAGTGTTTCATGGCTCTTTAATTGTCCTAAATTATTCTCTATACTGTGTCACTGCTGATATTGGCCATTGGTGGAGCCAAACATTTCCCTAGTTAGAAATCTACAGCCAGTTTTCTAATCTGTTGCTTTTACTTAGGGATATCCTTAATTTTTCTTCTCGTCTTTTACTTCTTAGTGAAATGCCTGGATGCAGTCCAAGGTAAAATGTGTTGAATGACTCTGTGCCACCCAATGCTGAGTCAGCCAGTGTGGAGTTTGCGTGATTGAAGGCAGTTGATTCTCAATCCTCTCAGTAGTCCCGGGGCTAAGAGTTCAACAAAACAGTACATTGCATGGACTGTTTCTGGCTGTGACATTGCATCATCCCTGCTTGCTAACTTTGTCTTCCACACTGAAGAGATGAAAGAACGGAAGGCCTTCTCCATCTGAAAGGTTTTCTCTGCTTGCCCCTTTTCTGATGACACACTTTCAAATGAATGAGTTACTCAATGATAATTCCAAGATATGACTTCTTGTGAATTAGTGTTAACTCCTACATACTACTCCCTATAATTTCATAAAGAACTGTGCTCCTAGTCCAGCTGCATAAAGCCACATCTTGAACATATAAAGAATTCTACCTTATAGCATGCTGAGGCTGGAGAATAAGTTAGATATCAGAACCTATTCTCCATACAACATGGGACAAATCATCGTTAGAATGTTCTTCTACTACTCAGTGTCCTCTGAACTATTCTCACCCTTACAATCTATTCTCCAAAAGTCGACCTGTAAGACATTATGTTACTACAACTTTTAGTTCTACACCACAACTTCCTGTTATTCATAAGACAAAATTCAAACCCCTTGCAATTTCTCCTTACTTAGATTTTATTTCTTGACAAATTCAAGATCATTGTTTCATGAACACTCAACAGAGGAAGATTTTCTTCCACGAAATATTTTTATTCAGAGTGAAAACCTGAGAACAGCAAGAAAAACATGTTCACTGAGAAAGTTGGCAGACTTTAAGATAAATCACCCCCCTAAAAACACACACACAAAACAAAACCAAGAAGATCCTCATGAAAACCTGGGGGGAAAAAAAAGCATTCATAGTCTAGGGTAGCGATGGCAAACATGTGGTATGTGTGTCTCAGTCCCCTCTCTTTACCTGTGAGCTGAGTCACCCCAGCAGCTGAGTATTGAATAATGGTTGCTATTTTTTTTTCTTCTAAACTAAAATTTCAGTATTCAGGTTTAATAGCAGTGCTGCCACTTCATGATAAAGAAGTGGGCATTTGTTCTCTCAAAGGTTTTCCATCACTGACCTAAACTGTAGCTGTTTTTAACAGAAAACAAGATGGTTTGGCTCAAAATCAAGCCATGGCACTTCAGTTAATTTTTGTGTTTAAAATGTTTAGAATTTTTGGTATTATACAATCTTTGAAGTTAAATTAAAATTAAAAAAAAACTATTCCAAGGTATTTTTTTTATCCATATAGTATGAGGAAAGTAATTCCCAAAGTGAAGAGAGTTCCTAGAGTCCTGGATGAGCAGATATCATAGCCAGGACAAGAAGTCAGGACTGAATTGTGGCTTAGTTGCTTTTCATAACAATTTGTTATGAAAAACCAATTTATTTTTCCTTTGCTTTTCTTTTCTATTTGTTTTCGATTTATTAGAAACCAAACATGTTAAATTAAATGAAAATATGTACCCATGTCTACTGTTAGATCTAACAGACATAACAGAGTTAACCAGTGTGATTGGTGCATAGCTACTGAAAGGCTTATTTTCCATTCTGTACTTAGCACATTACAGACTATAGCGGTGCTGGTTGTGGGGTTGCACCCTGTAATCCCAGCACTCGGGAAGCTGAGGTGGGAGGTTGGCAGCAAGCTGGGGGCCAACCTGGGCTACATAGTGAATTCAAGGCCTGCATTGAACTATACCTTATCTCAGAAAAACAAAAGAAAACAAACAAACAAACAAACAACCTGTAGCAGTTTGTGGAGCAGCACCAGCCCATAGATAACACTTGAGTAGTGGTGCTCTGTGTATCTTGCCTCATTAGCCACCCTTCCAGGTTTACAGGATTCTTCTCCACAGCAAGCTGCCACTTGATTTGTGCAATTCCTTACCAAGCAGACTGTTGCCAACTCCAAATTCAATCCTTTCTTCCTTGGATATTAACCTCACCATGAACTCATTTCCTCTCAGGAGCCCAGAGAATTAGGTCCTGGACCTAGAAGCAACTTTGGCTATTGGGCAGCAGGCCAATCATGCTAGGCATATGAAGAAATTTGAAAAATATTCAAAATGACCAACCCACTATATATGCTTATATGACACTAATATTACTATTATATATAACATGGCTTTATGGTTTATTGATATTTTTATTAATCTGCTGCTGAGGACATGTTGAATGACGATTGGTTTTCTAAATTTGCCTTGTGATTTCCTCCAACCCATATCAACATGTCTCAACTTCTCCTGATTCTTTCTATTCCACATAAAATACCACCTTCGACATATCATATTTTACTTCACTTCTTTGCTAGTTTATCCCCACTGCAGAGATGAGGAACCTGAGAGAGAATAGGTGGGCTCAGTTTTGAATTCAGTGAAACTTAGACTTCAGGAGATCTTCATATGTGGATCTATAGGAGGTTACTCTTGGCCTGCAGGAAAGACCTGACATTAGGCAGAGGTACTGGAATCTTCAGACTAGAATGGGAACTCAGGCATCAGGACTAGAGGAAGAGCTCTTATGAGCATGTGCAATGTGGGAAAGTGAAGGGTCAAAGCACTAAAGAGCACTGAGCACCATGATCTGGCACTGATCAATACATGTTCTCAATAACCTACAAATAATTTTTACCTAGAGCATCTTGCTGTCCATCTCTTGTGGAACAGCAAGAGGTGATCCACAAGAGAGTTAGAGGTGGATTCTCTTGAAATACTACGCTGGTGGTGCTAAGGAAAGGGAGGGGACTGGAAAGTATGCTCCATTGGAATGGTATGTCTGAAGAAACAGCAGGGAACAATGTGGAAACAAAAACTCACAAGACAAACACTCCATCAGTCTGCAGATCTCTGAAGGGTTCTCATGGTGTTACAGGCAACTGAGTTAGACAGAAATACTATAGGCAGCCAGACAGGGCTAGGCCCTCAATGAAACTGGCACAGAGGACCAGATGTCTTGTGACCTTGAAAGAGATACTCATCTCTTCCTGCGGACCAAATATCAAGACAAAAGACAGAACAAGTACACCAAAATCCTAAGAATTGATATTCTAAATAGTTCTATATCACGCTGAGGAAGTCAGGAGTCAGCATCCCACCCAGCTACAGAAAGAGTCATGGTCATTAAGCATCCCCGCTTACTACGTGACTTGCTTCCCCACTTGTCCTTGATTTAATCAATTTTACCTGAGCAATTAATCTTATTTGTTAATCATAGTTATGTCCCACCTTATGCCCATCTGCCTTGAGAGTTCCCAGTTTTCCCCATCATGATTTTATTCTATAGAAGTCCCTAAAACTGACAGAGTCCCCGGCAACCCACTCGGGCCCCCTTCTGTCCCTCGGACAGAAGCTTTCTTTCTCTCAATAAATATATTCTACCCTTACCCTCCGTTGTTCCTAAAATTCATTCTTCAGTTTCAGAGAACATGAACTCATGCCGGACGTATAGTAGGTTGGGAGTTTCATTCCCCCATATCACTTGGACTTCTGATATCGTTTTTCCTCTATCAATGGGAGGCCATGGGGAGCCTTTTTCTTTGTTGTTCAAACGGATGAAAATAGGGCAGGCAGGTGAGAGATACAGAGAAACGTATTTCAGACTCATTAAAGAAGGATTTCTCATAGCCAGAGCTCAAGGTGGAAGTGGGAAAACCACTGGGAAAAACCCAGGTTCCACTTATGACAAGACAGGAGGGATCTCTCTGTACCCAAGAGAGACTCTTAGTGCTTTCCCACGGTTTGGAGGAAGGATGTGAGGAGAGAACAGGTGCTTTTCCTGGTCGGGCAAGAACTGTGGGACAATAGCTTTGTGGTTCTCTTTCTGGTCAGTGAAGTAGGTAACACAAAGACCGGGACAGAGCGCTGCACCAACAATGTATTCACAGAGCAGTGACTATGCTCTGAGGCTTGGAACTGAGTGTCCTCTAACTCTGGTTCCAAGTCTCTCTTACCCTTGGAATTGACCAGAACGAGTGCCACAGGAATCTGGTGGCAATGACGTCAAAATGCTAAGCAGAGCTCTCAGCTACCAGGAACAAGACTCACCCCAGCAGCATCTCTTATAAATGCCCACCTAGTCCTCCTACACACCGCCACTGATAAGGAGCTGCTGACTTCACAAGGCAACTTTCCACACTTCAAGAATTACCACTGTTATTGATCAAAGATAAGAATAGCTAACACTTATTAAGCATCAAGCACAGTGTTAAATATTTTCCATGCATTAAAGCATTGAATCCTTGCCACAAAGTCATTAAATAAGTTTCAGTATTATCCTCACGTGGCAACAATTGAGGAAATTAAGCATCACAATGTCAAGAATGTGCTCACCATTACACATAGTGCTAACATTGTCTTCAAAGAATATAGTTCTCGCACACATCAATCACTCGATTTATAACTTTATTTGTAGCAAGTTTCAGAATCACCTTTACCATTCACTTTATTTCTTTAACCAATTCTCGAGAAAATTAGACAACTGCTTTAACCACCTCTTATACACTTGAAATTGCAAAGATGCTGTACTTGTGATGTTTTTCCCTAATACATATTAAAATAAATTCACAACTGATGAAAGTTTGCAAAATGTTCATCCATGAAGTAGAAACATCTTACATGATGACTGCTTTTTTTTTAAAACTAGACATAATTTATTTGGCAGGGTTCCATTTACCCAAGACACTATTCCAAACTAAGAAAATAACAACAGAAAAATACACTGCTTAAACTTGTTTAATTTCATATCTTGTCTGGTGAGGAGCATTTGAGGATGTGTACAAACATCTGTCAGTCTTGGGCAAATGTTTTTACACATACCATATTTAGGGAAATATCACTCTAAACTCTATTGGTTCTCATTTCAAAAATGTTTGTTTATGTCAAGAATCTGAAGGGTGGTTTTAGTCTCTGAGAAATCTGACCCTCTCCCTATTTAGGTTTTTCCAGATTCATCATTTTCTGTCACTCCAATGTCTTGGGTGGGGTTTGTAGGTTCCTCTAGAACCTCCTAGGCCATGCGGTTCTCACCTGAATGCCTTTCTTTGTGGCTAAAGTTCTACAACAATATCTACAACCTGGGTTGTACAACCCAGAATCTTCACATTTACATTGAGTAACTGCTTCCATGGTCAGGCCCAGATCCACCTGGAGCTAGGAGCAGACCATGGTGCCTGTGAAGGGACAGTCTCGGTGCAGAAGACATGAGGCTTTCCTCATCACTCACCATGCTTTAGATATCACTCAACTGACGGGAGGCTGAGTGGACTCAGTTGAAAAATGACTGCAATAATTCTTGGGCTCACAACCTCTTAGGATGACTATGAGGTAGTCAGAGCCAACTGTAGGAGAAAAGGACAAATTCTTGGGCCTTGAACTGGTGACAAATTAAAAGTACCACTTGTGTTTTCTTCTGAGATAGGAATTTAAAAGCAGTTTTTGCTAAAGCTTTTTTCAGTACATGTAGGTACATAACATTTACATTCCTTGTGAGGAGTTGGTGTATGTACATAACACACCGTGATTCCTTTAAACACTCCCTTTTCTTTCCTTCCCTCCCATCTTTTACTCATCTTTTGATCCCCTTCCTTTTCTGTACATATTTGTAGTATACAATGCTTACCCTTTTCAAGTGAAGTTGGTACATATACATAACATATCCCCTCTTCCTCCCTTTCCTTCCTCTTCCTTCCATCTCTTGATTCCTTTCCCCTTGGAGAAAAATGCATTTACTTGCTTCCTATTATCTATCTTTTATTTTGCTTTTTATACCTTAGATTTCTCATTTAAGAGAAACCATGTGATATTTAAGTTTGTGTGTCTGATTTACTTCGCCTAACATGATGGTCTCAAAGTGCATCTATTTTCCTACAAGTGATTCAAATTTATTTTTCTTTAAGACAGAGCGATACCCCAGTGTATATGAATATCCCATTTTCTCTATTCATTCTTCTGATAATGGATATATAAACCACTTTCAAGATTTAGGCATTGTGACTGTGCAGCTGTAAACACAGATATGCATGCATCACTGTAATATGATACATTTAATTCTTTTGGGAAGTTGCTGAGAAGGGGAATAGCTGGGTCAAATGGAATTCTAGCTTCAGATATTTGAGAAATCGCTACCCTGATTGCCATGGTGGTTGTACTAGTTTATGTTTCCAGCAACAGAGTGGAAGTGCTCCTTTTTTCCTTGCAGTCTTTCAGCATTTGCTGTTATTTAATTCTTGATAGCCACATTTTCTGGGGTAAGATGGAAACTCATTGTTGTTTTAATTTGGATTTATCTAATGGCCAGTGATGTTGAGCATTTCTCCATATAATATCAGCTATTTGTACTTCTTTTGTGAACTATTCATTTCACTTGACTGGGTCTTTTACGTTGTGGGGTGATCTAATTTTTTTTTTTTTTTTTTTTAGTTCTTTATATATTTTAGATGTGACTCCTCTGAAGAATCACTGGCAAGAAATTGTTCCCCATTCTGTAGATGCTCTTTTCACTCTGTTGGTTGTTTCCTTTGTGGTGCAGAAGACTAATTTGATGTGAATCTCATTATTTGGTTCTGAGGACTATTTCCTGTGAGACAGGGGTTCTGTTCAGAAAGTTTTTGCCTACACCTATGGCTTGAGGAGGCTTACCTGTTTTGGCTTCTAGCAGGTTAAATATTTGTTTTAGTATTTCACTTCTTTATCCATTTTGATTTTAGTTTAGTGAACACTGAGATGTTTGAGTCTAGATTCTCCCTTCTACATGTGGTAGTAAATCCTTCTCATGCCTTTTACTGATGCATCGTGAAAATTATTTTTCAAGATGGGAGTCAGTGAATCTCCAAACATTCTATGCTTATGGTTGTCAAGTTTCTTATCTCAGTTTTGAAACCTCTGGTGACAGAAAGATCAAATAGTGCCATGCCAACATTATTTTTATCTCAGGGACATTTTCTTTTCTTTTCTTTCCCCTTCAACCAGCACTGGCTGCTTCTCTGAAGCAGAGAAAGGAGCCCTACATAGAGTTTGATTTGTCTTTGGATTTAGACCCTGATTGGGATCTTTCTGACAGTGCACATGGGACCTTGCTCTGTCTTGTTTCTTTATCATTTAAACTCTTTGGGACTTCTGGGCAAAAGCAATTTGAATAAGATAGAATTTTTGCCTTGTCTTTTGAGCTCTTTTTGAACTCCTGGGGTTAGGCTGTTTGATTTTGACAAGAGGATTCACTTTGTCACTTAAAAACAGTATTTTCCACCCACAGCAGGGATACTGGGAGGCTGGGTTGGAGCCAATAGCAGATCAAATTTGATCACTCGGTAACCATGGAGACTGATGGCATCACTGTAGCCCTTGAGGTAGAATACTATGGCTTGGTTTGCCACAGGTACTTTGTAAAAAACAAGACAAATGATGCATTAAGAAACCATGGCTGTAGAAAAATCTTTGCTGAAATTTGTGTCTATACCATCAAGAAACCCCTAAGGAAAATTCTGTGTCACTTGTTTAAATTATAGCCATAAACCAATGACTAAAAAGATAACCTACTAGTATAATACCACAGAGCCCAATACATCTAAAATTGCACTCTGATTTAATGTACTATAATGTTTTATGTGTCCTCTATGTTTTATTATCTCTGCCTATTGTAGAGATGTGTGATGACTGTTGAATTAATGTAACTGACTCATGCGTTCTTTTGTCATTTAGTCTGTTTATGCTAATTGACTCGATAAAAGTTAAATATCCAATGGCCAAAATTGTTTTATTAAATACTTACCTAAACTGGGCATACTGTCCTTGCTTGTAACCCCTAGCACTCTGGGAGGCTGAGGGAGGAGGACTGCAAATATGAGACCAGCCTGGAAAACCCAGGTTCACAAATAAAAAAGTAAAGGGCTGAAGATATAGTTCATTTTAGGCCCTGGGTTCAATTCCAAATACAGAAAGAAAGGAAGGAAGGAAAGAAGGAAGGAAGGAGAAAGAAAGAAGAAAGAAAGAAAGAAAGAAAGAAAGAAAGAAAGAAAGAAAGAAAGAAAGAAAGAAAGAAAAGAGAGAGAAGGAAAGAAAAGGGACCTTATTTATATGAGAGTTTGCAGTCCAAAGAAAACAGTCAAATGGCCTTTCGGGCCCACTCTAGGTGGCCCTAGAACCCTTCAGAGCCTTCAGTGATACAAACAGCCCTCTGTGGCACTGTGCCATAGGTTCTCCACCACTGCCCTAGGAGATTAGGGTCTCAGTGGAGGTGTCAGGGGTGTCCGATCCCAGGACGAGCAGGGGTTCCACAGAGAGCTGACTGCCTTAGAAGAATGGAAATTCAGTAACTCATATGAAAGATGCAAATGAGGCTCTCTGAGACTCTAAAAGGGATCATTTATTTGGCCCACTGATGACACTCTGGGAGGGAGTCTCCTTCAGTGGAACATTTTTTGACCCAAAACATTTCCCTAGCATAAACTTGCTCCAGTCAATGGATGAACTTCTAACAGAGACTGATGTCTGTATTCAAGGTTGCTTCCTGGCTATCCCAGCCAACCCTAATTAAAATGCAAAATTTAAAACTGGAAATTGAAAAGAAATATTAGACTCTGCAAAATGTAGCCATTGTTACAAAAACTGCTGGGCTAAAACTTTTAAATAAAAATTTGAAAAGTGGTGGAACCCAAGGTATAAATATAATCTTAGTTAAGATGCACTCATGGTTTGTGATATGCATGTTATGTAATATACAAGATAAAATCCTCCAAAAAGTTCTGTTTAAGTTGGTTTACGGAAAAGTGGACTCTTATGTTATCAGTCCAAAGTCTTTTATTCACATAATTTAGATTAATTTTTTATTTATTTATTTATTTATTTTTTGTCATTTTGTTTTGTTTTGTTTTTGATTTTTTGAGACAAGTTTTGCTATGTATCCTATGCTGGCCTTGAGCTCATGGTGATCCTCAGCACTCCTGAGTGCTGGTCTGGGATTACAGGCATGTGCCACCATGCCCAGCACATCTAATTAAACTTTTAACAAATTGATGTTACATTCAGTAGTAAATTGATAAAATGAGAGTAAAACACTCTCTGTTTTCCTCTCTCTCTCACTCTCTTTCTCCCCCTCTCTCAGTGTGTGTGTGTGTGTGTGTGTGTGTGCGCGCTACTGGGAATTGAACCCAGTTCTTTCACACTGAATTCTATCTCCAGGCCCTTTCGTATTTCTTATTCTGGGACAGAACCTCAAAAAAAGCTCAGGACTCAAACTTGCAGTCCTCCAGCCTCAGCCTTTCAGAGAACTTAAATTTCAGGCATACACCACCAGTAATAGCTAAAAATAAAGTTGTCTTTAAAACTGTTAAAAATATAATACTTTAACCTAGATTGTTATACAATCAGGATAAAATCTGCCTTCCTTAAAATTTAAGATGCCATCTCTATTGCTTTCTGTATTTCAAGAACAGCAAATTTTAGGGTTTCCTCTGGCAAAAAAAAAAAAAAAAAACTGAACAAGTGATGATAATATTAACTTAGTATTAATTATATTTGCCTAATAGCTTCATTTTCATAAATAAATTAAATATCAATGGAATAAATGTTTATTAACATTTATAATACAGTATCTGAGTACTCTCAGCTCAAAGTATAAAGAGTGTATAAAGATATATTAAATGTGTTTTTATTAAATACTGGTGTATAGAAAAAAGCATTTAACATTACTTTTATTTTGCATCATTGAACAAGAGAGAAGTGATCCGCCTTCCGGGGGCCCGGGCCCCGCACGCACCCCCAGAGGAGAACCAGATGGGCCCGTCCGGGCCACAACCCTCTGGGCCCACACGGTGCCGGTGCATGGGCTTGGAATCAAGGACATTATCCATCCCCCCACCCCGCCCCCACAGTAAGCAACCTGCTGGTTCTGAGGTCTGGGTAAATTGATAGCAACTAAGGAACACTGAGCAACTAAATGCTAGTATTTTTTCATAGATTTTGCAGGCCTCTGATATGCAATCTGAGCATCTTTTTGGAGGATGACAGTGGGCATTGTGGCAAATATGGGGGACTCTCTTCTGTCTTGTCTTTGAGGCCCAGTGTGGTCTCACCGTTTTGCTTTACTCTGTTCATTAGTATTTTTCTTTCTTTTTGTTTTTGCTTTATTTCATATTCTGTTTTTATTGGTTTTATTCTGTTTTGTTTTTGGGTCAGTTCTACTACACCTGTTGGAATGGTCGGCTGATCTGAGGACAACAAGATATACTATAGTAGCTCTTGTACTCACATTGTTGATCTTCGAAATTTCGTACCAGTTCTACTGCTTTATTTTGGTTGACTTTGTTATGTTCTGTTGTATTTTATTATCTTTAAAATAAAATAAATAAATAAATAAAAATAAATAAATAAATATTTTGCATCATTGCTAAACATAAGATTACTAAGAGGTAAAATACTAATGAATAATTCTGTACTCAAAAAAGTGAGCTTAAACTGTATTTTGATAAAGGTATTTTGTCTTATTCAGCAAAGAAATAGTTTGCCAAAATTCAGAAATTTTTTAATGATTTTTTCAAATGTTTAATTTTTTAAAGAAGAAAAAAAGCAGTAAGTAGAAAAGCGAGAGCTATGAAAGTGTCATTAAGTATTGGTGGTATGTGTGGAAGAATGAAAAATGATTTTGGGGTGGAAAAGGACTTTGTACGGCAAAAATAAATTCTTCTAGGATGTCTAGGCAGATCTATGAGAGTTTCTAAAATTTTTAGAGTTTCCAAGTAAGCTTGTAAAAGGATAAATGTTATTTAGAAGAAAAACCATAAATTTAAAGTAAGGAGATTTTCTTAAAATATTGATCTGATCATAGTAAAAATGTACAAAAACTGGCCTCAGGAGCTTAGGTATTGTATTTCATCCAGATAATTTCTGCTATTAGGTTTTAGATTACCTACAAAATGTTCTCTTAAGAGAGCCCAGTGTTAAATGTTGGTTTGTTAAATGATCAGTGTATATTTCTGGTTAAAGAACAACTATTATTTTAAGCTATGAAAATATATTTCATACTGTATAAATTGTGAATAAACATACATATGCATCTGAGGAATATTCTGTGTACATGTGCAAAGCTAACAGAACTAAAGATGTATACGTGCAAGTATATGAAGTACATGTCTAATAAATGCACTGCACACTTCTAATAAATGCACTGCATCTGGGTCTTATATGTATAAAATAGTAAAATATTTGTCATTTCTGCTATTTATATTCAGTACATTCTGAGGAGGATCGGGGAGGTCCTGTCATTTGGAAATCTGGCCATTTAAAACCTGGTCTACATCTATTGTTTTTGACCTAAATAAGCATAAGCATTATCATCCAAATGATACGCACATTTATATTGGGTAATAAGTCAATGTGTAGCCATTAATACTATTTCCAAAAGGTTGTAAGAGATTTAAAGCTGTATTTTGATTTTTAACAGTACCATTAAACTTTATAAACTATGATTATACTTCTGAGCCACAGATTTTAAATTTTCTCTGAAAAGTAAAAGCTGAAATTGATTTGTAAAGGACTTTAATGTGCTTATAATGATAATTATTGCTGACTTCTTTGTATGTCAGATACATTTATGTTCCTGAAGTGTGCGAGCCTTCTAAAGAACAAACCTTAAGAAAAATATCTTGCCATACTGGTGCCTCTCTAAAACAAAATTGTAATGACAGACTTTCTCAGGTCTATTGCATTATAAGTAGATGTACCTAAACATGGCATTCCAGGCAGTGTCGCTCTAACACCAAAAGAATTGTTAGTCACCTACAGAGTATATCTATGAGCAATGACATTCTACTTAAAAGAACAAAATTGCAAAACTAGACTTACTGTATTTCCTAGACTAAGATAATGCTAACAGGATTTATTTTGCTCTTATTGCCTTTATGTTCCATTTCCCCACAAAATTTTATTACTGTCATGTGTTAACATCATTTTTCAGTGATGTGACTTTTTTTTTATAATTCAGGCTGCCCTTGAACTCAGTATGTAGCCCAGACTGACCTTGAATTCACAACAATTCTCCCTCCTCAGCCTCCCAAATTCTGGGGTTATAGATGTGTTCTACCATGCCCTGCTCAGTGGTATGCTTTTCACCAGACAACTTGAGCTATATTTTAAAATGACAGGCCACCCTCTACAGGACAGATTGAATATGCCACTGATACTCAGTATGAAGAGAAAATTACAATACTTAGGATTAGGATGCATTATTCCCCCTTAAAGTCTAGTCTTTCAGATGTTCAACAGATGAGGCTTAAGAATATAAAAGGGCTAAGAGGACAACCAGTATTTGGCCCTTGTTCTCCAGAGTCAGCTAGGACCGCTCTAAAGTGGCCCTGCAGCTCTGGTGACTCACCTAATGTCCTAGCCAGCAGATTGGCTTCAGAGGACAGGGGTCAACCACTGCACATTCTTCACAAAGGAAGGGAGAAGTTCTGGAAGGTCCCTACACTTCCAAGGGAAGCCATGTAGTCAAGCAAGACTCTGACTCATGCTGGCAGATAACACAACTGGTAGATGTAAAAAAGAACTGAAGAAGCTACAAAGCTCTTCACATGGTCCCAGAAGCAATCCCCAAAGAGCTTTGACTGACGTCAATCTTAAACATGCAACAGAAAAATTTCACCTAGGAGTGGGGTTGGGAGGGAAGAAGGGAGAGAGAGAAAGAGAGAGAGAGAGACTCTCAGGGGAGAATGATGCAGTCAGAGGCCACACCAGGGACAAAGGACAAATAAGTCCTTAACTTCTTACTCACTAGGAGTATGTTTTGTGCTTTATTCTGAGGCAATCAGCATTTAATAATGGTTTCTACTAAAGACCATGACCATCATTTGAGTTTACAGATGACTAGTAGATAACTCAAAATAGAAAAAAATTTGACCTTCACTCAGTATCCTCCCTTACTTTATTTATTTATTTATTTTTTGGGCACCAGGGATCAAACTGAAAACCTCACGCCTGCCAGACAGGTGCTTAAGCCACTGAGCCAAACTCCCAGGCCTAGTTTTTTGAGGCAGGGTCACACTACGTAGCTCAGATCGACCTTGTGCTCTCATTGTAGCCCAAGCCGGCCTGGAACTCACAAAGCTCCTCCTACCTCAGCCTCCTGAGTGCTGGGATTAAAGGTGTGTGCCACCACGCCCAGCCCCCTCCTCCCTTACTTTATAACTGAGCCAAACCCCTTCTCAGCTCTGCATACAGATATGTCAATCATTGAAGGAATGTGTTCCTAAAAGTTGATGAAACAAGAGTGATTAACCCTGAATTTACACAATCTTATCCCCCTTCAGAGGAGGACTCCAAGAGAAGGGACTTTGGAGACACTATACAAACCTGAACCCACAAGTCCTCAGTCATCTCCCTAAACTGAAGATCGCTTGGATTCCAGGAAAAGCAGAGCCTTAAAAAAGGAAACCTGACAGAGACAATCATTTCATGGAAATGGGACCACCCCACAAATCAGAAATATTCCTCTAGACCTACAAAAGCAGGACTGATAGAATAATTGACTCAATCTTTGCTCTCCTCAGCTAAGTCTTCACGAGTTGACTGTGTTTTTGTGGGTGGACCAATCGAATCTGCTACACTGTGTCCCTTCTAGATGCTCAAACTGGATTCCTTTTCCTATTTTTTCTCACTCTCCTTGCTTAAGTTCTGACCTGACCTTTGTTAGCTCCTCCAGCTGTCACCATTTTTTCTTACATTCCACTGAAGGGGCAGGGGGATGTAACTCAGAGGAACAGGAACTGCCTGGCAAGTACAAAGTCCTGAGTTCTAGTCACAGTACAAAAAAAAAAAAAAAAAAAATTTAAAAAAAGTAATCCAATGAGAATTTTTTTCTGTAAATTTGTGCTTTAGTTTTAATTTCCATTATTATTAAAAACAAAGAACTACATGAGCCAATAATGGCTATGAGGATAAAATTAATACATAGATTGTGTAAACTAGGGATATAACTAGGAGTTAGTTTTTTTTTTTTTTCTTGTAAGGATAAACAATGTCTCCAAACTTTTACCCCTCAACCCAGAAGAAGTGATAGGTTTAAGGTTAGGGTTGGGGTTAGGGTCAGGGTTTAGGGTAAGGATGTGAACCCTGGGTGGTTGGAGCACAGGTTTCTTCACACAAAGAAAGAAGAATGAACTAAAAATGATGGGAAAGATAAAGCAAGCGTGGAGATCTGCCCTGTGTCTCTGAATTCCTCCTCCCCGCTGTTCCTTTCTGTAAAAGAACTTTTGCCCCTTCTACAAAGAGAGATGGTGATTTGAGGCAAATAGGCTCCTCCATCTTCTTGGAGCTGTTTTAAATAAATCATTTTTTCCTTTTTACCAAATATGTATATGACCTCCTTTGATTTGATCTAATGAACCTAAGCATATAGACTTAAGTGACCAGTAGTAACATGAAAAGACTATGTGTATTAGCTGTCGTTTGAGCAGCCTTCGTGACCTAAGTACATCATTACTGACCACTTGAGTTACATGAACTTAGGATTCCTTCTAACTCTTCTAGAAAATATCAAATTGGAGGAAATGGTACGTGTATCTGATTCAGTGATACTTACCAGTTCACCCTGTGAGGGTCTGATGTTTACTAATCACTGTTCTGGGCTCTGGGATACAGTGCTGACTGTGAAAGATTAATATCATTCATATTCATCTAGTAGAAACTAGAGATTATACTGGTTGCTAAAAGATGGAACTATTTTTACATTAATGGCTATATGCCATTTCCTTGAATTTCCTAGTTCACAGTAACTGATATGTTTATTCCAACCCATCCCTCGGGACTCTTAGACCTCCCTGCCTACATTCCAGCAACTCAGATTTTAAAACCCAGGCTTTCTGAACCTCGTTTTAAAACTTTACAAGAAAATCAATTCTGACAGATTAGTATCATGTGGCACTGCCTGTTAAGTTCTTTGTCACTCTGGGAGAACAGGTTCTAGTCTATGAGAAGAAACAGTAAACAAGGGAATGAAACAATGCATAATTCAATTGCAGACTGTGATAAGAAGTACAAAGACATGAGAGGGAGAATATTAGCATGGTTGGAAAAAGCCTGTTTGAGGAAGTGAGATTTGAATCAAGACAAGAATGAAGATAAAAAGAGGTGAGCTAGCTATGCAAAGATCTAAGGGAAGAGTATCACGGGAAGAGGAAGGAGTAAGAGCCTCAGGGCAAGAATGGGTTTGGCTTGTGCAAAGAACAGAAAGAAGACCCATGTGACTAGATCATAATGCAGTTGCCCAAGGTAGGGCAGAGTGTGTGAAGGTTAATAATCTTTAGTAACATGAATTGTAATCCATGGACAATGAGACAGTATTAGAATGATTTAAATATATTGAAATGTGACTATCATATTTCCAAATTGCCTTATTTTGAGCAATTTAAATCCAAAAGACTCTCCATTTCCTATTATTTCTCCACTACAATTGGATAGCTTGAAACTGATTACTGTTCTATTTAGATGTATATAGAGAAGCAACTCATTTACCAGTCTGGAAAGACCAGCCAGGAAGATATCAAAGGACTGAGAGACCATATTCTAAGAGGTTCAAAGAAAATTGATATAGGGGAATGAAACTCCCAAGTTACTATATGTCCGGTACATGTTCATGTTCTCTAAAATTGAGGAATGAATGCATTTATTGAGAGAAAGAGAGCTTCTGTCTGAGAGAGACAGAAGGGGTCCCAAGTGAGTTGCCAAAGACTGTCTTTTCTAGGGACTTTTATAAAGTAAAACCACAAGGTGAGCCAGGTCCAAGGTGAGGAAAATCTGGGAACTCACAAGGTAGGCATAAGGTGGGACAGAACCATGGTTAACCAATAAGATTCATTGCTCAGGTAAAATTGATTAAATCAGGGTCAAATGGGGAAGCGAATCACATAGTAAGTGAGCATGCTTAACAGCAGTGACTCTTCTTATAAGGGGCTGGGATGGTGACTCCTGACTTCCTCAGGGTGACAGAGTACGATTTAGAATATCAGTCCTTAGGATATGGGTGCATTTGTTTTATCTTTTATCTCAAGACTTGACCCACAGCAGGAGGTATCTGTGTCCCCAACAGTTGCAAGGTACCTGGCCTTCTGCACTGGCTCCTTTGAGGACCTAGCCCTGTCTAACTGCCTATAATACCTCTGTCTAACTCAGCTGCCTATAACAAAATGACCAACTCAAGAAGTCTCTGGAGACATAGTTAATCTTCTCAGACACCTGGAAGTCAGCCTTAGAGAAAAGATCTCCAAATTACCTTATCTAACTTTCACAACAACCAGGTAAAGTAGAGCTAGTGGGAGTTTCAAATTTCCCACCATTTTGTAACTAAGTATTAGATTCTGCAATGAAATTTGCATTGTGTTCTACAGAGTCATGAATAAGGATTGTTTCACAGAATTTGCTTATTGAGAAAGCCTTAAATTTGTCACAACTAGGCTATCACTAGAACACAGGTGCCCTGCTTCTCGTAATAATACTCCATTGTCCCCTTATGACATTTGGGGGACACAGGAATTTTGTAACTTTCGTGACAGTCAGCTGAGAAATGACCCAGCCAGCTCTCCACAAACCCCTGGGGCACTCAGCCTACGCATGCCCATGATTATGTAGCCAAGTATTCTGAGAATCTGCACGCTGTATCCAGTGTGGAGAAAGCATATTTGTGCTCTGTTGGTGTACATACACTTTGGTAAATTCTCTTGCCAAATGTTAGAGTTAGCTGACATCTTTTCAGAAAGTTGTCTGTGGATGTGTTATCAGTAGATGCTCAGTCAGGCCAGCAGGCTGGTCCCAGCTCTCTGGGTTTCTGTGACTGTTCACCTAACCACAACCAAAAATACAAGAAAAGTGCCTGAAAAGTGGAAGTGAGTTGATTCACAATTTGTACAATTTGGGAAGATAGCTAGTATGCCTCCCTCAAACACACAGAAGTACTCCAATAACAGGAGTGGTAAAACAAAAGCCAGGAAATAGCCACAGACAGATTTAGCCAAGCTGTAGCCCACAGGTCCTCCCTGGCATCAGGAGTGGAGGGAAAAGTTTACACTCAGCATGAGGGAACTTGGAGAAACAGCTAATCTTCAAAAGAAAAAAAATTCTGGTTTTAAACTGTCGGTTACAGATGAGTACCAATTTGTAAAAAACACAAACAAAAACAGAAACAAAAAACAAAAAAAATCCCCAAATCTTCAACCATCTTATTTTGAACCAGATCGCCATAGGAAGGTGAGGCAAAGAGAGTTAGACCAGGAGGAAAAATGTATTTTGTTCATTTTCCTTGAGGCTCCTGGTTAACTATACTACTGATCTGTGTGTATTCCAGAAAACACAAAGTAAGGAAAGCGTACATTTTCATGTCCTGTGTGGAGAACGTGAGAGTCTCACACAAGGGCAAGAGTGAAGCTCTCCCCTCATGGGAGGGGCACAAGGTCTTAATGTCCCTCCCCCAGTTTGTCAGCGAGGTTTTTCTCCTACACCCTCTTCCCTGCTATATTACTGCAATTTCATTACCACTCAATTCTCTCTGTTCATTTCACTCCCTTCATTTATTGTCTTTACCATCTGGTATTTCCTGTTCCTTTTATTAGTCTGCAATGTGTTTTGAGGACAGAGAGCATAGCTCCTTCTGATATAGGGGCAAGAAACTCCCAACCTACTAGATGTGTGGTACAACTTAGTGTTCTCTAACACTGAAGGATAAATTTTAGGAACAACAGAGGTTAAAAGCAGAATATATTCATTGAGAAAGCTTCTGTCCTAGAGAGAGACAGAAGGGGCCTTGAGTGGTTTGCCAAAGACCATGCCTTTTCTAGGGATTTTTATAGAACAAAACCTCAAGGTGGGGCAGGTCCAAGGTGGGGAGAAATGGGAACTCTCAAGGTGGGCATGAGGTGGGACAGAACTATGGTCAACCAATAAGATCACGAGTCTAGTTGTTCAGGTAAAATTGGTTAAATTGGGGACAATGGGGAAGCTAGTCAGGTAGTAAATGGGTGTGATACAGAACAGGGCCTTTTCCCATAGTGGGTTGGGTTCGTGGCTCCTTCTGACTTTCTCAAGGTGACAGAGACCTATTTAGAATATCAATGGCTGATTTTTATCCTTAGGAAATCTGTGAATGCATTTGTTTTATCTTTTCTCTTTAGGTTTGGCCCCACAGTGGGAGGTGTCTGTGTCCCCCACAGTTACAAGATACCTGGTCTTCTGCATTGGCTCCTTTGAGGGCCTAGACTTATCTGATACCTATAATATTTCTATCTAACTCAGTTGCCTATAACACTTCTTTACATAGTTCCATTCGATGGTCAGCCCATTCTTATCAAATATAATGGAATATAGTAATTTCCACCAATTATAGGACAGTGGGTGCCACAGGTATAACACGAAGCGCTTTACACATTTTATTTTACTTAATCTCTATAAGCAATCAAATGGTGTAGGTGTTTTTATTCTTGTTTTACAGGGAAGCAAACAGAGACCTTTGGAAATTAAATAATTTGCCCAAGGTCACATAATTAGTAAGAGACAGAATTAGGAGGCAATCTGTACTTTGTCTGATGCAAACACGGAATAACTTACACACGAATCCAGGCTGCCTCCCTGAATTAACTATTTCATTATAAAACTGAAAAAGGAGCTGAAACGGTGAGGCAGGCTTAGGCACGCAGCAGCTGGTATTAAGGAAGCTGGACCAGTTGAACTGCTGAGAGGAGTCCACATTCTTGATGTGTACCTGGGTATTAAAAGGGTGGGCAGGGACCTGTGGGAAGAAACTCATGTTAAACCTTAAGCTAGTTCCCATCCCCTTTTAATGCCACGCACACAAACTGCAAAGGAGCTGCCCTGTGCTCAGGTGTGCTGTCGGCTAATCCTATTCTCCCCGGGTGAAGAGAAGAGGCAAGAGGTGACTTCTGCAAGTCATTGCCTGGCTTTGTACATAGCGAGTTGAGTCACAGGGAGAATTGGCTGGAATTATGGAAAGGCCAACTGGCAACCTAATCCAGGGTGGTGCAGATCTCTTGTTATTCAGCTTTTCTGAGGAGTTGGAGAATAGGATGTTCTCACAACTGTGATAGAGGAGATTTGGTAAGCGCGGGGGAGTGTATTAGTAAAGGTGGAATATGCCGATTTGGACATCCAAGAGCTAAAAGTCATTGCGAAGTTAATGAAATAAATAAGCTAGAGATGGTGTATCAAGAGCTGCAGAATGCTAACACCATCTTTAGTAGTGGACTTAGGAAATTGTGGCTTTGGCTTTCAATTCTAGAATGAATTTTAAAAATTATATAGTTAGCTATTTTAAAATGTTCACTAAAATTATTTTGTTCCCAGCATCGATTTAAATTATGGCTTCTTCTCTAATTCGGTCAGTTAGGTAGTTTAACCTTGCCTTTGGGATGACCCGATAGCAAAAGTCAGAGTTGATCACTGGCTCTTGAGTTTAACCACTCAGATATGGTGACTCATCTGCAAAAGAATGAAATTTGGAGAGAATATGTGATAAAAAGAAATTTCTGATCTCCAAGCAAAAGGTGGATTCCTATGGCTTAGAAGAAAGAGATAGTAAAGATTTAAAGTTTAGTTGAGAAAGAATGAGGAAACATAGCCAGAAGGACCATCATGGTGGTACTGAGCTAAGGAGTGTCGCCATCCAAAAGAAGCTGGAAAAGGCAAAGAAGATGTCTTTTTATTGTTTGTTTTTCCCTAGAGCTACTGGAACACATCAACTTGCTAATAGCACCTTACCTTGAACCCTGCTCTAGATGTGCTAAGTCACAGTACCTGGATTAGGGTCAAGACTTATGTGTTTTGAAAAGCTGTCCCAAATCATTCTGACACAGGGTAATCTGTCCTACCCATAGCAGCCTGGAAAACGCTGAAACCAAAATGAAAATTCATTCATCATAGCCACTATTACATACCCTCAGATAATATTTTCTTCTTTTATCTTGTTGAATGTCACAGAAACTCCACAAAATGAGGATTAATATTACAGTATGCAGTAGAGAAAAAAAATCTTGAAAATTAACTGTAATTGGATGCAATAAGTAAAGGAATGGTTAATACATAACTGGGACTGCTGTTGGGGGAGACTAGGGTGGCATAGAGTAGACCTCAAACTACCACTGTTCCTTCTTAATGAAGCGTAGATACGAGGTTTCCCTTCCATGTAATCCTTTCTCCATAGGTGTTCAACAGACTTCTCATTAGCTCAACGGAGCCGTATAATACAGCTAACCAAAAATGAGTGTGTTAAAGAGCCACCACTCCTCTAAGGCCGCAAGTAGCACTCAGCCATAATGAACACAGGTAATAAAACTCAGTTTCAGACATGATTTATGATACTGACCCGAATGCCTAATGTGATCACATGATCAGTATTAATGACTCGCTTGCCAGCTTGTGAAATATTCTCATACTAACATTGTGAATATTCTTTTACCAATAGTTCTCTTACCGGGTGTGTTGGGTCTCACCAGCCTCCTTCTTCAATACTGACACCTTTACACTTTACCCTCTAGCCCATGCAACTCCCTTTTTGCACTTCCAAGCCATTATTTTAACATATACTTTATGTTCTACTTTCTTCCAGATTTTCTGGAGTGGGATCCTGAGATACAAGAATGTGTGTAGGGCCATTGATATGGCTCAGTGGCACAGCACCTGCCTGGCAAGCGCAAGGTTCTGAGTTCAATTCCCAGTACAAAAAGAAAAGAAAAGAAAAGGAAAGGAAAGGAAAGGAAAGAAAGAATATGTGGAAAAGAGTATAATAGGGCAAAATAATATTATTCTTCTTTATAATCATAATTTTCAGAATCATATAGGCAGTAGGAAATTAAACCAAGAATTATACCCATATTTCTCTGATGTCAAAGTCTATGTGACAGCCAGTCTGTCATTAGACTTTTCTGACTGAGATTTCTCCCAGTCTCAGCAAACTCTACTCATTAACCTTACTTTTGGGCCTAAAGTAGTTATTAGCTCCTTTTTCAGGAGAGGCATTCAGATTCTTGAATTATTCTGGCAACTGGGCCATCTCTGGACTATGTCCATCCAGTTCCTCTGCTCTTACTCATAGCCACTGTGTTGCTTATCTTTCCATTCATTCTGGACATTCTTTTGGATATGTACAAGTTCTTTTGTATCTTTCTTGGTTTGAGACTTTCACAAGTAAACTTCATCCTTCCTGCCAGGGAGACCTACATTTAGCTACAGAAACATTTCTGATCTCATTGTTCCTAGCACCACATACCTAACTCAAAAGGTAACTAGATCACACACATACATATTTCTACTAAATCTGTATTTTCAACTCAGAGGAGGTATTTGGCATCAATTCAGGGTATGCCTTGACTTCTCTCTATAGCTCTTATAAAATCAGACTGTACAAAGACACCTAAAGATCAGGAAAACAGCTCTGAATGTGCTATATAGTAGTAAGTCCAGCAACAGAGATAATCTGGAGTCACCAAAGTGGACCTTGCTTTAGAAACCCCAGAGAGTTCAGAATGGGTTTGACCTCATACACACATTTGAGTCTCAACTCTGCTTTTTATTAGCTTCATAAATCCAGGCAAATCAATCAACCTTCTCTTCTGAGAAAATGTATTTTTCTCTCCTGAGGGCTTTTATAGACATTTATCAATGGCTGAGACCCCACGCCAATAAGCATAGCTGCTGAATGTGTGACTGAACTAAGCAAAGTCATTTCAAATGCTAAATTTGAAGATAGGCATGGTAGCACGCTCCTATTTAAAAAACTGAATAAATAAAAGCAAGCAAACTTGAGACACAAATAATAAAAAAGAATAGACAAATTGGACTTTATCAAAATGCTTTGTGTCACAAAGGGCACTATTAAGAAAGTGAAAAATCCGTAAACTAAGTGAGAAAAATATTTGCAAACCATGTGCAGCATATATTTCCTATTCATGTCATGCATAGTACGCAGATTTAAAGACACTAAAAACCTGAGTTAACAAAAACTGAAGCTCTACATTTCGGGAAGTATTTGTGTGTGTTTGTGTGTGTGTGTATGCGTGTGCACGCATGGGTGTAGAAATCTAAATATTAAAGTTTAATATTTGTTTGTGTTTGGAAGTGGAAATAGCATCAAGGAAAAAGAAACATGACATATATCTTTTTAAAATGCCTGGCCCTAAAGAACCAGAGACTAGTGGTCCTTTATCGCCCTCTTGTGCTCTTAAGTAGTAATTACAATAGTAAACACTAAATCTAAGAAACTATTATTACTTATTTTTGTGTTTTACATAATTTTAGCAAGTACACACACACACAGTCCCAATTTACAGCATGAAATGGTTCGACTTAGGATTTTGCAACATTTTGGTGGTGCAAAAACAATACAATTTCAGTAGAAAACATACTCCAAATTTTTCAATTATTACTTTTTCCTGAGTGATACGCAGCATGATTCTCTCACAAAGCTATGTAGGGGTAGGGAGCCTCACTTCCCAGTCACTCACACTGTTCCAAGGATAAGCAAGTGAAACTGCAGTCATAATACTCCACAGGTTAAGTGTCTTAAATACATTTTCAATTTGCAATATTTTCAAACTAGCACGAGGTTATCAAAATGTAATCTCGTTGTAAATCAAAGTTCATGCATATACATATATATGGGCTGTATACAGC
Source organism: Dasyprocta punctata (assembly GCA_004363535.1). Lineage (NCBI taxonomy): Eukaryota > Metazoa > Chordata > Mammalia > Rodentia > Dasyproctidae > Dasyprocta > Dasyprocta punctata. The sequence goes on from RJWM01007423.1 coordinate 68,529, forward strand.
TCAACAGCAAAGCGCCTGCCTGGTAAGCATAAGGTCATGAGTTTGATTCCTGGTACAAAAAAAAAAGAAAAGAAAAGAAAAGAAAAAAAACCACATAGATAGATAATAGATAGATAGATAGATAGATAGATAGATAGATAGATAGATTTTGATTTTGTGTCATAGTGAAACTTTAAAGTCTTGGAATGGTTGCAGATTGCGAGAGGTGTAAAACTTGGGAGGAACTGGGGAAAGTATGGCAAGAAGATTAAAGTTCTGAATTACATTAATTTGATCTTCGCCCAACATTTCAGTTAAAGGACTGTATCACCTTTAGTTATTTTGAGATCGAACTTGGATTACTGACAGAGTGGACAGAGAACTTCAGGCAGCTGAGTTCTCCGGCTGATTCTAGTTACAGGAAGGATCTAGAAGCACCCATGGGCTCCCCGGTCTGACATCATGCGCAGTGCCGAACTCTTTCGCTCCACCCTGTTTCAAGCAGAACCTGTCAAGCAAATCATTTTCTTTATACCGATAACCCAAGCATATATGGTCCCTCACCGTTTTGAAGCATGTAATACATAAATATAAATCAAATCCTTTATACATATTTCTTCATCCCACTAGACCCTCACGACATCCCTGGAGAGGTCATTATCACCATTTTACAAGATGAGAGAAAGGAGACTCGTAGGAGTTACCGGGCTGGGCAACGTCACCCAGTCAGTAGGTCGCACGTCCAGCTTTCATTCCATTTTTCACTGGAACCCCACGATATTTGCCACTACCCTACTCCACTGCTCAAAGGTACCTCAAGTCCTCCTTCGTGACAAGTTCCATGTATAGAGAGGCAAATACGTTAGGCTGAAAGCATGGAGTACTTGTTTCTAGTCCTTTCTATAATGGTGCAAAATTCATTTTTCCACTCCAGCTCTGTTTATCAATTCTTCAGCTATTTGCGTTTTAGAATTTAAATATTGTACACCAGTAATAATAATAACCATCAGCATTGAAGCCTTGGATAAGGCAAGCATTACCACAGCGCACAAAGAATCATCATCTCTCTCGAGTGTCTGGGCTGGCATTCTTGCCCATGGCTGTGCGTATGCTAGGCAATTGCTTTACCCCTGAGTCACTTACCAGTCCCATTCTTTTAATCTTCATAACCTTCAAGATTTCAAAAGGCTAAAATAGTTTTTGCAAACTGTCAAAGTAGCAGAACCAGAAGTTGAACACAGTTGAGACAGACTTTCTTTCTGCAGTACCAAATAGTTTAAAGCATTTTGTTGAATTATCAACCTATGAGTAGCTATGGTAGTCTTTATTTCCTTCCTTCCTTCTTTCCTTCCTTCCTTCCTTCCTTCCTTGTTTCCTTCCTTCCTTCCCTCTTTCTCTTTCTTTCTTTCTTTCTTTCTTTCTTTCTTCCTTCCTTTCTTCCTTCCTTCCTTCCTTCCTTCCTTTTTCTTTCTTCTTTCATTCTTTCATTCTTGCCTTTCTTTCTTTCTTTCTTTCTTTCTTTCTTTCTTTCTTTCTTTCTTTCTTTCTTTCTTCTTTCTTTCTTCCTGAGACAAAATCTCACTATGTAGTTCAGGCTGGCATTGAACTCATGGCAATTCTCCTGCCTCAGCCTCCCAAGTTCTGAGATTACAGGTATGCACCACCATATCCAGCAGAACTCTTCATTTCCTGAGATGTTATGCCTTCCTAGTACATATAAAATGCACACTAGATTGCTATTATATAAATGTTTTATTTTTAAATTACTCTTATTGGTATATTTTAGATACACATAATGATCACATTCATTATACGGAATTTGTGTCTCTTCATGATAAATCTTGATTCTTATTTTTTCCCTTTCCTTCCCAATCCTTCAACTCTCCTCCCCTTCCTTATTTACAAAAGCTTTGCTTCCAGTTTTCCATCTATTTTCTTTTTTTCCTTTTTCTTTCTTTCCTTTCCCCCATTCCCTTCCTAGTTGCCCTTCCCATTTGAACATTTGCTTTCTATTTCACAATATCTATTATACATTTTGGTCCTTATTTGAACTTTCAGTTTCTCACACCAGGTAAACCACACAATATTTGAACATGTATGTCTGATTTATTTCACTTAAGAGTATGTTCTCAAGTGCGTCCATTTACCTAGGAATGTCTTAAATTTATCCTTCTTTATGGCAGAGTAGTATTCCACTGTGTAAATAAAAAGACCATGTCTTCTTTATCCATTCACCTGTCAATGAGGATATGAGCCATTTTCAAGATTTAGCTGTTACAAAATTTGCCTTTTTTTCCAGAAAGTTTCACTTCTAATCGTACTTAAATTTTGACTTTTTTTTTTTGCTGTTCCAAGATGAGCTTTTTATTTATTTTTATTTTAAAGAGAAAAAAAGAGAAAAATCAAGAAACAAACAAACCATTAAAAAACAACCACAAACTGTGCTTCTATAAGTTAGGTATGCATATGACACTGTGGTACAATGCTTTTCATTCTTTTGGGAAGATACCAAGAAGGGGAATGGCTGAATTAAATGGGACATCTAGTTCTACTTTTTTTTGAGGAATCTCCACAGTGATTTCCACAGTGATTACATTAGTCTGCACTCCCATCAACAGTGGAGAATTGTGCCATTTTCTCCATAGTCAGCATTTGTTATTTGTTTGATTTCATGATAATAATCATTCTTTCTAGAGTGAATCTCAGTGTTTAAGTTGCATCTCTTGAATGACCAGTGATGTTGAGCATTTTCCCATATATTTATTTGCTCTTTCTGCTTTACTATTTGAGAGGTGTGTATTCATTTCAGATGGCCATTTCAGATGGTATTAAATTTTTGGGTTTGATTTTTTTTGGAGTTCTTTATATATTCTGGATACTAGTCCTTTGTCTGAAGAACACCTGGCAAAATTTTTCCTACATTGTGGGTTGTCTCTCCACTCTTACTGTAGGCTCTTTTGCTGTGTAAAAGCATTTTAATAAGATGAGATCCCAGCTGTTGGTTCTTTGTAGTATTCCCCTTGTAGTCAGGTTTTTGTTCTAAAAGCCTTTGCCTACACCTATGTCTTCAAGAGTTCTACCTATTCTATCTTCCAGCAGAGTTAGTATTTCTGTTTTATTATTTAGATCTTTGATCTATTTTGATTTTAGTGTAGTGCATGGTGATAGGCACATGTCTAATTTTGGTATTTGGCATGTGGAAAGCCAGTTTTTCCGACATTATTTACTAGAGAGGCTATCTTTCTTCCAGGAAAGGTGTTTCGTACCTTTGTTGCAGATAAGGTAGCAGAGTGTGTTTGCAGTTGTTCCTGAATCTTCTAGCCTGTTTCACTGATCCTTGGGTTCTTTTATTTCTTTTTTCCTGGTACCAAGCTCCTTTTACCTCAGTAGCTTTGTAGTATAATTTCAAGTCAAAGATTGTGATGCTTCCTGTCTTGCCTTTGTTGACCAGAATGCCTTTTGCTATTCTAGGTCTCTTCTGGATTCAAATAAATTTTAGAATCATTTTCTCTAGTTCTGTGAGGTATGTTATTCTTATTTTGATTGGGATTGCATTAAATCTGGAAGGATAGCCATTTTCATTATATTTGTTCTTACTACACAGGAAAAGGGGATATCTTTCCACTTTGTAATATCTTCTTTGATCTCCCTTTTCAGAATAGTGTAGTTTTCAATTTAAAGGTCTTTTACTTCATTAGATTTATTCGTAAGTATTTCATTTCATTTTTGATGTTTTTGATGCTATTGTGAAAAGTGTTTCCCTAATTTCTCTGTAAGTTTGTTATTTGTGTACAGGAATGCTACTGATTTTTGAGTATTGGTTTTGTACCCAGCTACACTACAGAATTTGGTTATTAAGTCTAAAAATTTTTTGGTGGAGTTTTGGGGGGGGTCTTTTAAGTAGGGTATCATGTCATCTACAAATAGTGGTAATTTAACTTCTTTCTTTCCTATTATTATTACTTTTATTTCTTTCTCTTATCAAATTGTTCTGGCTAATGTTTCCAGAACTATATTGAATAGGAGTGGTGATAGTGGGCATCCTTGTCCTGTTTATGATTTTGAAGTGAAAGCTGTCAGTTTTTGACCATTTAGTATGATTTTTCATATATGTTAATATTTGTTTTATATAATTGTATTTGAATATATATATATTTATGATTGTTATCTGTTTTTTAATTGTTCCCTTAACAAGTGTGATTGTCCTTTATCTCTCTTAATTAGTGTTGACTTGAAATCACTTTGTCTACAAATAGAATAGCTACCCCAGCATTTTGTGGGGGGGTATTCTCTGGCATGGAGTATGTTTTCCACCCTTTGAGTTTAAGCGTATAAATTTATTTTTCAGTCAAATGTGTTTCGTGTATGCAGCACATTGTTAGATTTTTTTCTTGATTCACTCTGCCATGTGCTTCATTTGATTAATGAATTAAGACCATTTGCATTGATGTTATAACTGATATGTATTGACTTATCCTTGACATATTATTTTCCTGTTGGTACTTCCCTTTTATTCACTTCTGTTTAATTACTTACCTTGCTTAGTGGATTCATTCTGTTGGGGTTCACATAGTTGTAGTCTTTGTTACCTTTTTCCAGAATAACCTTCAGAACCTTTTGGAGTGCTGGTTTTTTGGTCATAAATTTCTTCAGTTATTCTTTGTCAAGGAACTATTTTGTTTCTCCATAAATTTTGAAAGATAGTTTTGCAAGTTACATTAGTCTGGGTTGTAGCTTTTTTTCTTTTGGGGCTTAAAATTCTTCAATTCAAACTCTCCTTGTGTTGAGAAGTCTGCTGTAACTCTGATGGATTTTCCTTTATAAGTAATTTATTTCTTTTCTGTATCAGCTTTTAATATTCTGTTCTTATGCTGAATTTTGGAATCCTGACTATTATATGCCTTGGTATAGATATTTTTTTTAATCATGGATAATTGGAGTTCTGTATGTCACACTTAACTATATGTCAAATCTATTTCCATGTATGGGAAGTTTTCTGCTGTTGTTAATGTGAATAGAATTTTTATGTCATTTGCACAATCTCCTGGTTTTTAATTGAATCTGACCTATCTGATGTTATTCTTCTTTGTATCATCTGGCAGCTGTTGGATTGATTTTTCATGGTCCTTTGCTATTCTTGAGAAATCTTCCTTTTCATGATCAATAATTACAATCCTGTTTTATAGACTTGATATTCTGTCTTGTATTGGTTGATTCTGTTGAGTATACTTTCAATATAATTTTTAATCTTCTGGATATCTGCTTTAATTTGTTTCTTTGTTTCCATTTATTTCTTATGTTGGATTTCATGGTTTCCACAATTTTTTAAGCTCTTCTATATTTTTTATCTATTCTAGATTAATTACTCTTGCCCTTCCTTATGGTCATCACTTCTCAAGTCATCTGATAAATTATTTCTGATTTGATTTTTTTTCTAGTCTCATTCACTTGCTTTGTTACTTCTGCTGTTACCACTTAAGAGAGTCTAGGTGGGTGGCTTTTGAAATGTTCCACCTTATGGCTTCCTGTGTTTGCCTTTGGTGACTAGAAGTCTGGGGTTGCATCTTACTTCTATATCTTCTTTTCTTCTTTTTCTTCTTCTTCTTCTACTACTACTACTCTACTACTACTACTACTTCCTCTTCTTTAGTTTAGTTCCTGTATTGGTGCTAGTAAATTCTTTATGGTAGGTATCTTTACTGCTAGTATTGAAAATCCTTAGGAAATAGCTACTTCTCAGAGATGTGTTGCTGTGTAGCTGGTTTTTGAGTTTTGAGTCTGTTGCAAGACTCTACCTGTACTATTTATTGGGGATGAGAAATTTCTGTCTATTGGCCTAGCCCCTGGTTCTTTGGTACTGGCCTATACCACTGTTTATCACCCTCAGGCAATCTCAATCTTGGCAAGGAAGAACAACTGATTAGAACAATTATTTTTCCTTGGCTAAAGTAGTACTATTAGTTATAATAGTAGCATCAAATGCACCCTAGAAAACAAAAAACTGTGGTAACTATTAATTTGACACCTCTAACTATATGAACAGGATTTGTACCAATGTAACTGAATCTAAAACAAACCAGAAATATGTAAAATAAATATTCCCTCAATATAATGATTTTACCCTCAGGAGAATTTTAAAAGGAGGTGAGGGGGGAATAGAGAAATAGAAGAAGAGAAAGGACTTACAAGCAAGGCTGGAGGACAAAGAACAATGACACAAGCTTTGAGAACTGGTGAAGAAAACAGGAGAGAAAGAAAAAAGGAAGACACAGAAACAAGAACAAAACAAAACAAACAAACAAAAAACCCCTAGAAACAATGTTCTCACTAATATAAAAACAAGAACAGGTGACCCAAGACTCAATGGGAGCCTCAGAGGAACAACTGGCCAGCCTTGCAAGACACAGAGATACACAGCCCAGCCCAGCTCAGCCCAGGACCCCAGAGCTGCTCACCAGGGACTGACCAACATAGCTGCAGGCCCTTGGAGAGCTTGGGCTCCCCCCATCAGAGTGCAGAGCGCACGCGAACTCCATACTTCAGTGGACCAGCTTGTGCGTGCCCCATCGTAGAGCTCACAGGCTCCTGCCCAGTCAGGACCAAGGCACCATGACTGTAGGCCTGGCATTAGCCCAGGCTTGCCCTGGCACAGTTGTTGCTCTGAACTCCTTGCAGCTAGACTCAGGGTCCGGACAGCTTCATACTCTGGGGTACACTCTGCCTAGCTCCCTGGGACTGGGAGGCCTTAGTCCCCACCCAGTTAAGGTGGAGGCTCCACCCACACACCCTTGGAGGCCAACCTCACTGACTGCGCACAGGATCCGGCTCTACTGGGTTCCACGACTCAGCACAACCCAAGACTCAGTGCGACCCTCAGGGGAACACCCGGTCAGCCTCTCAGGACACAGAACCACATAGGTTCTAGAAGAATATGACAAAACAAAAGACCAAGAGGCAGTCTCAGTCCCCCAGCCCACTAAGAACAAACCCAAGAGACACTGGAATGGAAGACAGTGCGAGTCACACAAATGAACTTTCTGAAATGATAGAAAATGCAGTAAGAAACAGCTTGATGAAACTATAGAGAAATTCAAATCAGAAATATTCTCTCAGCTAAAAAATGAAATGAGAATCATTATTAAAGAAATGTTGTGTGTATCTAAAGAAGAGAAAGATAAAAACATAGAAGAACTTAAGAAAATGATTGAAACTTTGAATGAACAATATAAGACACAAACAGAATGCATGAAACAAATGCAAAGGAAAATGCAAGAAATAAAAAACATGGAAAGTTTGAAAAATTGCTTTAATGAAACTGAAGATAGAATATCAGATCTTGAAGACAGCATGGGGGATCATGGCCACGAAAGAAAAGATCTCTTAATAATAGTAAGGAACCAAGAAACAACAATTCAGCAGCTGCAAGATGATGCCAAGAGAAATAGCATAAGATTAATAGGCATAGACGAAAAAGCAGGGGTCAATACAAATGACCTGCAAAGACTATTCTCAGAAATAATAGCAGAAAACTTTACAAACATGGGAAGAGAATCTGAAATACAGGTAACTGAGGCATACAGAACTCCAATTAACCACAACCAAAATAAATCCTCACCTGATAAGGGTATCAGAAACACAGCACAAGAACAAAATACTAAAAGCTGTCAGAGAAAAGAAACATCACCTATGAAGGAAAGCCTATCAGAATCATGGAAGACTTCTCAAGACAAACCTTTAAGTTAAGAAGAGCTTGGAGTGAAGTATTTCAAATCCTGAAAGAAAACAACTTTCAACCCAGATTGATGTACCCTGCAAAACTATCCTTAAAAATTGATGGAGAAATAAGATACCTTCATGACAAAGCACAACTGAAAAATTTATGGCCACCAAACCAACACTACAAAGAGTACTGAAAGACACTCTATAACGATGCGCAAATTGCAACCATTGTCAAGCTTCTATCTTCCGGCTTTGTAAACCTGCAATGTTGTGTATTTACGCTAGTTGTTTGCTTGTCTCCTTTGCTTGTTGTTTTTACTATATATGTCGTTTTTTTTTTTGTTGTTGTTGTTGTAGTTTTTGTTTGTTATGTTTTTCTTCGCTCAAATAAAATTAAAAAAATAAAAAATAAAAAAAAAATAAAACAAAACAAAAAAAAAGACACTCTAGAAAGAGACAAAGATAACCACAATCTTAAGAACAACAACAAAAGGAAACCGCTAAGCAGGGCAAGTAATTAAACAGAAAATGTAGAAAATCAGCAACAGAAAGATATCATGACAGGTATGAGCCAGTACATATCAGTTTTATCAATCAATGTAAATGGTCTCAACTCACCAATAAAAAGAAACAGACTAGCAGAGTGGGTTAAGAAACAAAACCCAACAATATGCTGTGTACAAGAAACACATTTCACTCAAAAGGAAATTAACAGACTAAAAAATCAAAGGCTGGAAAACAATACTCCATTCAACAGGAACCCAGAAAAAAGCAGGGGTAGCTATTATGTTTGCAGACAATGCAAACTTCAAACCGAGAATGATCAAACGAGATAAAGAAGGTCACTACATACTTGTTAGGGGAAAACTTCAAGAGGAAGAGATTATAATTATAAATATATATGCACCAAATATGGGAGCACCCAACTATGTAAGACAATTCTTAATAGACATGAAAAGCCAAATAAACAATAATACAGTTATAACAGGGGACCTTAACACCCCATTGTCACAGAGAGACAGATCAACTAAACAAAGAATCAGCAAAGAAATAGCAGATCTGAATCAAACTTGTGAACAAATGGACCTAGTAGATGTATACCGAGTATTCCACCCAACAACATCAGAATACACATTCTTCTCAAGTGCACATGGGTCACTCTCTAAAATAGATCACATACTGGTCCACAAAACATGCTTAAGCAAATGCAAAGGAACTGAAATAATTCCATGCTTATTATGTGACCATGGCGCAGTAAAATTGGAAATGAATGACAAAAAAACCTACAATAACTGCATAAACACATGGAAATTAAATAATACTCTCCTAAATAACCAATGGGTCACAGAAGAAGTTAAAGAAGAAATTAAACAATATCTACAATTGAATGAAAATGCAAATACAAATTACCAGAACCTGTGGGATACAATGAAAGAAGTCCTCAGAGGGAAATTTATAGCACTGAACTCTCATATCAGAAAAACGGAAAGAACACACATAAACAACCTAATGCTGCACCTCAAACTTCTAGAAAAAGAAGAGCAAGTCAAGTCCAAAGAAGGGAGGAAATTATTAAGATTAGAGCAGAAATTAATGCACTTGAATCTAAGAAAACAATACAAAGAATTAATGAATCAAAGAGTTGGTTCTTTGAAACAGTAAATCAAATTGATAAACCCCTAGCCAACCTTATCAAAAAGAGGAAAGAAAAAATTCGGATTCATGCAGTAAGAAATGAAAAGGGTGATATCACTACAGACCCGGTGGAAATACAGAAGATCATCAACACCTACTTAAAAAACCATTGCTCACATAGATTCGATAACACAGAAGAAATGGACAGATTCCTAGAAACCTATGAATTACCAAAGCTGAATCAAGAAGATGTAAAGCTACTGAATAACCCAATATCAGCTTATGAAATTGAAAATGTAATTAAGACCCTACCAACAAAAAAAGCCCGGGCCCTGATGGATTCACTGCTGAATTCTATAAGAAATTTAGGGAAGACTTAATGCCAACACTCCTCAAACTCTTCAATGAAATCGAAAGGGAAGCAAGTCTCCCTAACTCATTCCTGGAAACAAGTATTACCCTAATACCAAAACCAGAGAAAGACCCAACCAAAAAAGAAAATTACAGGCCAATCTCCCTAATGAAC